>VWYK01130408.1:0-12509 GCA_013399775.1 Semnornis frantzii | reverse complement strand
AAAAAGAGAAAAATCACTAATCTTCATAGTAATCTGGCCCTTGTGTGAAGCGTTGATGTCTGAGCTGTCTCTCTCTTATCTATTAATGTTCATGAATTATCTTGTCTTGGGCAGGACCATCACTGTAGCTGGATCTTAAAAAAAGGATGAGTTTATTTGCCATGTTAATTAATCTGCACAATGGACCATAAAATGACTATAAATAGAAGTTAAAATATTCCATGCATTTCTTTATAATTCAGACTCAACCAAATTGGTCTCTAGCACGTAACATGCTTGCCCCTCTTTAAAGGGTCTGTGCTCCTAGGATAGCACTTTCAAGCATTTGGGAAAAGGTGAGTTGTTTCATAAGACTATATAGATGGAGAATTCATGAAGTCCTGAACTCTGAAACTAGAATCTCACTTCCTTTTTCCAGATGATTTATTCAAATATATTCTCCCTTCGAACTGTGCTGCTTCTATATCCTTAGCTCATCCTGGTTACAACAGTGACCTCAGAGATTTTTGTTCCATTTTTCCTGTGTGGTTCAGTTAAAAACAGACAACATTGGTCTTCTAGATTTAAGTTTAGAGGAAAACAAAACAAGACAAGACAAAACTTAGGAGCAACAACTCCTTTTGTGATAGAGGAGAGAGTTCCTTAACTACTGATGTCCTCCAGACATTAGTGGGTCCCATATACTTCAATAATTGCTCTATTGACCTAGAGTAAAGGAGCTCTGAGCATGGTCAGTGCCGATGAGCTGAACATGGCTTAAATACCCTGACTGCACCACTGCCTGGTGACTTGGGAAATGGGAGAGGTGGATTTGACAAGTCTCAGGCTAAATCTCAAAGGTGCATCTTCATGTGCCTAAAATCAGCCTTGGGCTTTCTGGTATTACAGAAACCTGCCTCGTTACCACTGGACTCACATGTGCACAATTTGCAACCTTGGCCAAGCTGAGTCCTGCAGGAGAGGTCACCAACCTGCATAGTTGTTAATGGAGAAGGGGATCCAAGTTGCTGGGGGAGAAGAAAGCAAGCATCACTGTCCCTGACTCTGTCAGGACTGAGGCACTCTGTTAGGGAACCAGACCAAAAATCTTGAAGACATGTCTTGGAGATGAACACGAACCTTCCTTTTCTCCAGGCCACGGAAGCCCCAACCCTGCACCTCTTTTGAGCCTCTTTTCTTCACCCCTATGAAGTGCTTTTACCAAATGGGTCACCACTGTAGAGAGCCACAGCCAGTTTCTGGCCCCATGCAGATGTTTAGTCATGCAAGTATGTAATTTCCTTTCTGGAGGAGATGCCAAACCTTCATCACTGTCAAAAATTTGAAAGTCCAGACCTTTGGTGACACTTTTGCCAGTAACAGAGATCAAGCATCCAGCATTACTTACACCTGAAAAGTGTCTAAATTCCATTGATGGCAGAACTTTTTTCCTCTGGCCTCTTACCTTGTCTCTACATAGGAAGGTAGAAGTAGCTGACCAACCTCTATCTCACAAAAGGATTCTACAGAAAGGAAAGGAGGCTGAAAAACTGTATTTCATGTATTCCATGCTTGCCGTAGCATGTCCTGTAGGGTTTATTGTGTCATTTTTAATAATTGCAATGTTACCAAAGACCAGGAGAGCAAAAGATCCTTGGACCTACTATCAACATAAAATATCCTGTCTAATTCTAAATTACAGTAAACTGAGGGTGAGCTTAATCATGGGGTGAGGATAAAGTAGTGAATCCAATTTCCTAGCAGATCCCAGAATGTATTGTTAGCATCAAAGCAGTCACTCCAGTACTGTATTTCACTTCCTTTTATTGCGAATGCCTTTTGGTTAGCAACAAGGCTCTGTTTTAATTTTATGGTCACCCAGTGACCACAAGACACAGATTGTGCATCACCAGAGAATGCACAAACATCTGTCTGCTTTCCCGTGTTCCAGGAGTGATGAGTGAGCACAAGGAGCACAGCCAAGCCAATGTGGCCACGCAAGGGGCAGTTGTGACAGGAATTGAAGAAATCGCCAGATCAGCTAGAAGTACCAGGGTTCACTGCAAAAGCTTGAACCAGGCAGACACATGTCCTGGAATCACCAAGTGAAAGATTACCACAAATAATGATGAAGACAAGGTCAAGAGATGCCAGGTGGTTTGGAGGTACCTACCTACCTACTACGAAGTCCTCTTCAGTGGGACAGTGGGTTTTAAGGGACATATGTTTCTAAATTACTTTCTTGCCTTTGGATGCAGATATTTGGTTGTACTTCCAAAATTCTTGAAGCATGAGAATTAAGTAGTCATGCCCTCTTATGCTGTGCTGAACTCCAAACTAGGGGCTGGGTTATACTGTACCTGACCCTGCTGGGGACACTTTGTCTTGCTCAGATCATACTGTTCAGTCTAGAAAGAAGACTGCAGCCTAGGCCAGTTCTGTGTGTGTTTGTGGCAAAGAAATGAGGGAGTGTAAGGACTGCACAGAGCTTTTTTTGCCAAATTAGCTACATTTTCAGCAAGTCCCTCTTAGGTTTTCCTGTTGATTTCAACCAATGTACTTGGGCTGTTTCTGGTGTCTTCAGGAACATGAATCTAACACCTGCCTTCCATTGGTTCCAAGAATCAGGATTCTTGCAATGCCCAGAAGACCCTTTGGCCCAGAATGCAACCACAATGCTCAGAAGACCCCTTGGCACAGAAGGAAAGTTGCCTTAGGAAACTGGGTGAAGTGGTTCACAGGAATTTTAACCCTTCAGGCAGAGATATTTGATCTGTGGTGACCTGGCTATACAAGGCTATATGACCAAAGGCAGGAGAGTGTTTTGGGGAGTTTGATGGTATTTGACATCCAACCAGACAGAGTCAGTAACATGGTAGGAAGGTAACTGAATGAGGATAAAGTATGTGCTGTATGACAGAGCTGCCCACTGCCTGGGCACAGCACATAAAAGATCCTTTTTTGCCAAATTCACTGCAAGAGGAGATTCCCCAAGGAGGCATTATACCCTTCTTTCATTAACAGTGTGGATGATGCCAGATTGCTATGACCCACCTTGCTGAAATCTTCCTCTAGCTCTTGTAGCCCCATGTATAGCTTGTAAAAAGAGTCCTGTGCCTATTGCTGACGGTGTCCAAAGACAACCTCCAAACCTAGTCTTGAATAACTGCTTCTGAAGACAGCCAGCAACGAGGATCAGCCTTTCCCCACCCATTCTGTCGGTTTAGGGAGCAAAAGCCTGAGAACAGCTGCACAGTGGCTGAAAGCCTGTCACAGCCCGCAGCTGGAAACAGTTTTCTTGCAGAGGCTGAGCACAGCTTCCAAGCCCCAGGACGGAAGGAGGATACTGCAGGGAAGTGGGGCAAAGCAGAGGAAGGGAGTGAGACAAGAAGCTGTAATGAAGAGCACACGCGTCTATGTGTGAAGGAATGACCTGACACACAAGACGTGCACCAGTGAAATTCAAAAAGAAAAGAAGAAATAAAGTGTGTCCTGACGCTTTTCTGCTCATGCCACATGTGCAGGGCTGACCTCAAATGCCTTCTGTCTGGCATTACCACACTTCCAGGGATGATGTGACTTAGGTGACATATCTGGTCTTTGGCCATCTCTGGCTCAAGCTCCTGGCAGAGAACTTGATCAGATCAGAACCAAGAGGAGGGACAACCTCAGCTGAAAAAGACCATTCACACAGCTATTCTCTGGGGAGCAATGCCTGCACCAGAAGTTGCACAATTTTGTGCTGTAGCTACAAGGCCTCTTCCCTCCTTCCTAGACCAGGCAGACAGAGCTCTTCACGGAAGGTTAGGAGATTGTGGTCTAGTTTGTCTTTGTTTATTATATCTAGTCACTGTTAAATGAAAAATATCTGAGCATTCCTTAGACCTGAGGGTAGAGCTATTCACTGTTTGGTGTCTGCTCCACTGAGCTTACATGGTTCTCTTTGCAGTCCATGACCACATCTGTGTCAAGAAACGAAACCATGTTAAGGTGGCCTATAGCCATAGCCGTAATAAATTCACTCTTCCAGAATGATAACTATGTTAAAAACTAGCGATGGCCCTTGATAATGTCTGAGAAAACTTGGAAATTAAAGGTGAAAAGTGAACATCTTATCAGCTTTGCAACACAGAGCCCCAGGTCCAGCTAGTTACACTTGGCCATGTGCTGCTCTGTAACTGCTTAATTGAAAGTAGTCAAAGTGATGGGAGCCTTTTTTTGTGACTGAGCATCCTACTCCATTACACATTACATATCCCACAGTCATCACTTCCGTGGTGTGCAGACCAAAACCCATCCTGTCTGGGCTGGATCCCCTAATGAGAGACTAGCCATAAACAATCCTTGACCATCTCAGCAGATGCTGGCGCAGTCTATTCATGATAGACTCATTTCTCTTAAAAGATGATCTTTTGCTGTATCAAAGTGATTCCAACTGTTGAAGCAAAGGACTTGAGCTGTTCTGCAGTGAATGATTTAAAAAATTTAGTTTAAACCATGTTTAGCCCAGTTTTAAAAGTATTCCTTGTTTCTGTCAATATTGCCATCTGATTTGCTTAGAGGTCTCACTCTGAGAGCTGATTGAATTACCATATACATACAAATCTTAATTAATAAAATATTCCAAGATTTGGAGCCAGCTGAGCAGATTCTCTTTCCTACAGCAAGGGAGATGGGGCTCACTACCAGTGCTTGTTTTTGGTAAACCCGCCACAGCTAAGCTGCAGGACCTCCATTGTATTCTCCCTTCTCCTGTATCAGCATATGGAGCCTGTTTCAGGGGGATGCAGACCCATGGGCTGGTACTTATAGAATCATAGAATGGTAAGGTTGGAAGGGACCTCAAGGATCACCTAGTTCCAACCCCCTTCCATAGGCAGGGACACCTCCCACTAGTACAGGTCACTCAAGGCCTCCTCCAACCTGTCTTTGAACACCTCCAGGGAGGGAGCATCCGCAACCTCCCTGGGCAACCTGTTCCAATGTCTCACCACCCTCACTGGAAAGAACTTCCTCCTAACATCCAGTCTAAATCTCCCCTCTGCTTGTGGTATTTTGGTGAGTGGCATCACTGCTGAATTTAAACTCTTAAACTGAATTAAGACTGCATGAAAGACATTGACAGTGCTACCTGGGAGACTACAGTGACCTCTTGCCCATGCAAAGTCATTCATCTATAACCATGAAAATGCTTCAGAACTGAAGTTCATCTTGTCCATCGTAGTAATAATACAAAGGTGGGAAAGCTCAGAAACACTGAGGTTTTGCCATCCAAAGGGTAAGCACACTCTTTGCTCATGTCTCCTACAGGGGACAACACGTACCACATGGTGAAATGAAAGTCAGTCTTACAAAACTCACTCTAAGACTGGAGGTCCACTCCACAAAGGGCCTAGTCACATGATCAATGTTCAGTGACCACACACTCATCAATGCCAAGCACATGCTGAAGGACTCTGCTGAGCAAAACTGGTTTCTGTGTCCTGGTGTGCTTTAAGGTTATACCTCTGTTCTGCACCTGTATCTACCAATGTACACAAGCCCTTCGCAACCCTGTCCAGTGGCAGTCCATTTCCACAGCCTGCAGCAGGACACCCTCCTCCCAAACCATGTCTGCATGTCATTAAAGGCAGTGCTAGACACCAATTTTGCTAGCTGTGTAAACACTGCAGAGATATTAAAGATAGCATCAGACCATTGCTCACAATCACATCTTTTCTTCTACACTGAGGCTATGAAATGGTGAACAGGATGCAAGATTTGGCCCAGCAATAGTTGCTGTTGTCACGACTCATGAGGTATTTTTGTCCTTTTCTAGCAGAACAAATGACACAGTAATCAATCTGTCCTTTGTGACAATGGACTGGCCAAAACACATTGTGTCTCGCATATAGTCAAAGTAAGGAGAGAAGCACAACAACACCATATGTGTGAGTTGGTATTGTTTTTTTTTTTTTGGGGGGGGGGTGGTGTCTTTAAAATATGTTTATGTACTGTACTTAGTGTATTAAATTCAAAAGGACCAACGAGTGCTAACACAGGTTAGCTGCACGAGTAGAAGTCTCTGCTTTGAAGCTTAACCACATGTAAAACAAGAACTAATCAAGTTGTAGTGAAGGCAAAACTGAGTCTTTTCAAGAAGATCCGATGAGGTAGCACCCAATCCCAGTGGAGGATTTGACTCTGTCGACTCTCCTTCCAACTTTATAATTTGTTAATAATTATTTCTACAGAAAAGATTTCTGATCAAACACTCTGCCAACTGTACTTTTGTATTCTACAGAGCTGGCTAAGCAGTTAAAAGATTTATTAGTGGAGAATATATTAATAATGTATTTGAGGAAAAACAACCAAAAAGTCAATGAGTAAGATTTCCACAAAGTATCTCCTGGGTGTGCTTTTGCCTTGCAGTTAGCTTGCAGATGCCCAGCACTCCCTTTTTGGGTAACACTCATACTCAGAACTCTGGAAGCAAATATGTTTTCTACCCAGCATGCCTAAAGAGGATTGCTGCTTTACAGTAGGTGTCCAGATCTGCTGATACCAACTCATTCGTGAGCATAAAGGAGCAAATGCCTCATCTGAGTACAGCCAAGCCCTAATTGTTGGCCTAGCAAAATGCTTCTTCCAGGACTGCTCATTCCATAATTTATAGTTTCTCGTGCTGTTAACATCATGCTATCATGATATGAGCAAGACAAGCCCATCTAGTAAACTTGTTGTTGTCAGACCTTGTCTCATGGGGTTTATACAAGCATGTCCTAAAATAAGAAGCTTTCATTTTTTATACTCACTACTCACTACTGACATACTCTCTGAACTACCCTGTCACCTTTATTTGTTTTCCTTGCAATGACCCATGAGATAAGACAATAATTAGTCTTGTCCTTAACCACTCAAAGTCTGTTGCACAACAAGACATTACTATAACACCATAATTTTTGAGATCTCAGAAAACATCCCTCCCAGTCTGTTGCAGCAGTAAGTTAGATACTTTTGCTTCCTTCAAACTCTGTAAAAGTCAGCAAAAGAAATAGCTTGTGGTATTGACTAGGCCTCTTATTTTTGTTTGTCAAAGAATCTTTTTTACAGTGGCCTTTTTTTTTTTTTTTTTCCCACCTGTGGGAAAAGTTTGCAGGCTACATATTCCTAGTTCTTGGATATCTGTATTTGTGTTGAAGATAAACAGTGACAAATTTCTCTTACTTCCAAGTTACAGAGAATTTGGACCGATGCATTTCCTGGAGTTTCATGGAACTGATGTGTTTGATAGAATTCAGAAGATATTTTTAAGCCATTCAAGGAAAATACACAAATATTTCCTGAATTTGTTTCTTCTGATCCCATAGTTTACATGAACTATTCAGCAAAGGGAAGCAAAATCTGAGTTCCAACCAAACCCAGACCAATACAGAGCTTCTGGTGGAAACCATGTTGGGATTAAATGATTTCCTTTGGTTTCTATCCAAAACCAAGCTGAACATGGATTTCTGGGTTGAGTTTCACTTTGAATTTCTGGGTTTATTCAGTTATGAAGAACTAAGTGAAACTTGGGAGGTTCAAACCCTCATTGAATGATCCTGAAAAACGATCTGCAAAACCCCTTGCTATGGAGTCCTATTTCATACCTTTGATCTCTGTGGATGCTGGGAGCAGCGCTTGTGTCTCTTCCAACCTATAAAAAACCAGTCTGTCAAAGCCACTACATTTTTATATAAAGACTTTGGTATCCAAGAAACAACATCCAGCTCCAGACACCACCCTGGGGCCAACTGGAAAGTAGGAAATCCCAGAGTTAGCCTTTCTCCCAGAGAGGGTCCATCAAAGACAGCAGGTACTACCCTAAGCACTCCATGAGCCTACTTAGAAATATAGAGGCAGACAACTAGGGCTTCTCCTAATTTCTTCCTCTTGAAAGAAGAAAGTATTTGCTTTCCTCATCTCCCAGCTTGTGTTGAAATCACAGGCAGTGCTCTTTAGGCTTCCCAGCATGGTCACTGTGATCCATGAGATCCCAGTTAAGTGGTGTAGCTGTCACCATCTGAGCCAGTAGAACAACAGGGCAATCATTGAACTGCCTGACCATTCAAGAACTAGACATTTCACTTTTGCTTATCTACCCCTCTATGCTCAAGAGTATAATCCACCTTTAGCAAGGGAGATGGTGAAGGAGCTTCCTGCTCTACCGTCTAGTATTGTCACAGCTTGCTTTTAAACTAGGATAATTTCCATCATCTGTCTTCAGGCCTTATCCACACAAGGTGGTATAATGAAATTAGGGAAGGGTTAAATGCATCATAGTTTGAGTAGCTTTTGAGGGAGGAGAAACCTTATAAACTACTGTCTCCTTCAAAATACCCTCAGATACTTGTACTGGACTGTTCTTGTGGATGTCTGACACATGTCTCCCAGCTAAGTCTCTTTATGGAGCACGTATTTCCTGCTCCTTCATGTTTTTGTTTTCTTCTCTCTCTTCAAATGCATCCTGCCTTTGGCTGTCTGTGATTGAATTCCCCAGAGCCTTAATAATCTTGGATTCCCTCCACTTCTATAACTTGATTTTACTATTTAGAACAAAGTTTGATGCCCCCTCCCAAAAACAGAGGGACAAGAACGGGGGAATAAAAAAAATCCTAGTCAACAAAAAAGGAGCAAGGTACAGAACAGAAAGACAAGCTTATTCTCATTCAACTATTCATAGTATTGGAGTATATTTCTTTTCAGTGTCTGCACAGGCCTTTGTAGCAACCATCTGATTGAACATTACTTATACTGCAAGTTATATGCACTAATGAGAAAATGATTCTAAATTGCCCCTAGGGATGGTTATGATTAAACTATTTGCCTTCACTTCCTCTACTAAATTAAAGCAACCAAAAGAAAACAAGAGAAAAAAGAAAAGAAAAAGAAAAAGAAAAGGTTCAATCTGGAAAGCAGTCAGAAGAATGGTTTGGTAAAGTTTCTGAATTCCTGGGGACACTTTTGGTGATTGTATATTACATCCTGCAATTTGAAGCTAAAGCTGCAACAAATACTGCAACATGGAGAAGTGTTTTGGAGGGCTGAGATGGGCATGATTTTCTATACTGTCAACCAGTTCAAAGCCCTGATCAGTGTTAATTGCACACAACTGAAGAGCTAAAGCCCTCTCTGCCACTGAGGAGCTCCTCTAAGGCGTCAGATGTCTGTCTCTTAAAAAGAGCATTTCAGAGGCTCACATATATGGAGCCTCATTCAGACATTTTATTTAAACTCTTAAATCTTTTGAGCTTCGAATGAATAAACAAGTCCTTGAAATGCAATACATTCTTGCTGGTCAGGGTTTGCAAGTGTTTTTCACAGAGAAGAAACAAAATGTTGTTTGTGTTTCCTTTGGCCTTATTTAAACATGACAGAGTTTGGGCAGCAGAGAGCAGAGCTACATTAAACGTGTGTGTGCCTGGGTGTACTTGGGCACTGGAATGAACTTCAGTGGGAGTTTTATACATTGTCCATGGCTGTTGAATTACACAATGGAGTCATTTAATGTGTGCAAACTCCATGGGGCATATTACCAGCTCACACAACTTCTGAAGTACTATTTAAAATACCTGAACTCAAAGTTCCCAAACTGTATCCCATGTCTCTCTGGTGGTTGTCAAGTCACTGCAGGGTCATCATCATCTTCACACTCTCAAACCTGAACACCATCTCACTTTAATCACCAAATCCGTTGAGGTCATTTTCTACAGCCGATTTATGGACTTTTCACATGGTCCCATGAGCATGACAGGAAATCATCCTGAGAGAACCTGTCTGCCAACACTCTGAAGCAGCACAGCTTCTCTGCTACAACCTGAGACATGCACATCACCATCACAAAAAAATGCTTACAGACAGGCTGTACAGGAATTTGTCTCACCAAGTCTTGCAGATGCCTTGGTAGTTCCTCAAAAGATAACTAAGTATAGAGTATGGAGATTCGACTGAATGACAAAAGGCTGAAGAGATTCAAACCCTACCTTGATGTAATCCTGCGCAATCTGCTGTAAGTGATCCTGCTTTAGCAGGAGGGTTGGACTAGATGGTCTTCAGAGGTCCCTTTCAACTCTCATCATTCTGTGATTCTGTGATATGCACTACAACTGAGAAACTGTCCCTTAAATCTTGTGACCCATTGCGCAGAAGTATTATGACTTTGGTGGCAAGAATGCATTTTCAACTGACCTCACTCTTAAAGGCAGAGAGTCTTTGTTTCCTCCCAACACTACTCGACACTACTCCCCCACTATAACTGGAAGGTTATGTGTTTCTTAGCTACTGGTCAGACTGGTAGTGCCTGCCAAGAAGCTTTCAGGGAATTTCCTCACTATGTAACAAATTTATGAGTCGTATGAAAATCTGGGAAATGATTCAACCAGCTGTCCTTCGTTGACTCAAAGAATTTTACAACACCTCGGTGCCTCATCTTTGATTTGAACCAGCAGAATGGTTTCTTGTAACATCAAATGGTCTTATGTTCACTAGAAGGATGCTTCTTACTATATTAAAAAAAAAAAAAAAAAAAAAAAAAAGCTGTAGGACTTTTGAAAACAGTCTGCTGTTAGGTGAACATGCACAGGGCTACTATATTTATTCACTCTGGACTGATGAATGTGGGTGGACTGCTGCAGTGGGGCTTAGCTGCTGCAGGTACAGCCTTTGCACATGGAAGGGGTCAGGATTGCAAATGCTTTTGTTCAGTTTCTGGACACATTTCATAGAATGATTTTGGTTGGAAGGGACTTTTATAGGTCATCTAGTCCAATGAGCAGAGCCTTCTTCAACTAGATCAGAGTGTTGTCCAACCTGTCCTGGAATGTTTACATGAACAGCGGCACCTACCACCCTCTAAGAAAGCTCTTCCAGTATTTTACCACTCCTGTAAAAAATGTCTTCCTCATAGCTAGTCTAAATCTTCCCTCTCTTAGTTTAAAGCCATTACCCCTCATCCTGTTACAACAGGCCCTGTTAAAATTATTGTCCCCATCTTCCTTATAGGCCCTGTTAAAGTCTCCCTGGAGACTTCAGGCTGAACAACCCCAACTCTCTCAGTCTCTGCTCACAGCAGAGCTGTTCCATCTCTCTGATAATTTTTGTTCCCCTTCTCTGGACCTGCTCCAACAGGTCCATATCTTTCCTGTGCTAAGAACACCAGAACTGGATGCACTATCCTAGACTGGGTGTGAACTGGCTGTTCCAAGGAATTTGAGAGGATCTCAGCTGAGCAGCAACCAGTAAAACTGAAGAATGTTGTTTCTTGCAATCTTTTCATCTTGCATTTTCGGGCACATCCTTTAAAACCTAATATTCGACTGAACAGGCAGGGACCCCAGATAACCGTCTGCTGAGCAACCTTCAGAGTGAACTTCATAGGGGAAGTCTGTGCTTGCCTATTGATCTAGACAGCACACAACTTCTGTTCAACCTACAGGGTCCATAGGTGTCCAGGAGGGGATCCTGCCCTCCCAACCACACTTCTGAGATAGTCTCTGTGTTATATCTAAAGAGTGAAATTTGTGGTACGTTATTTTGCCCAGGGAGCAGAGCCTTAGGTTGCTTCTGTCTGAGGGTGTAAAAATCCCGTTTTCATTTACCTGTTTTCTTCCTGTCCCCAAATTCTTTGCAGTCCTTCCTATAGACAGACCAAAATAAAAAACAACCAAACAAAACCAAAACCAACCAACCAAACAAAACCAGCTACATATTCTGTGACCTGTCCAAGTGAGAGAGGCTGCATCCCTTCAAAGAGAGGCAAGAAGTGGGCCTTTCATCACCATGGAAAATACTCAGTGAAGGAGACAATAATAAAGAACATTTTTCCTAATCTCCTTTTTGACCAAAACCATCCAGAGCTACTCTTTGTTGTGCTGGAGTCACTGGTGCACCTGTGCAGAAGTAATGCTTGCAGATTGGGTTGGCCAAGGGACCACCCCTACAGGGGCCTTGGGATGGTCCCAAGCATGTGGAGCACTCGGACAACAGAGGTTCAGCTGGCAGACAGCTGGACCGAGGAGCAGACAGATATAGCTGTAGGCACTAGTTCAAGGAGCAAAATCAGTTAATCTTTTAATTGAGGACATTAATTTGGGTAAATGCCCCTTTGGACTCCTCTCCTCTTCTTAAGGGGACTTCAAGTACCAAAAAATCCATTGTAAATTATTTCAGATGGGGAATGATACCTCAAGGCATCAGTTGGCATGAGGACAGTATACCAGCCAGGGCTGAACCTCTAACCAATGTCTGACTTATGCCCCTATGGTAGGATACACCACTACAGTGCTAGTGGCACCATATAGGAAAACATTGCCTCAAAGTCTCCCCCTCCTCCAGTTTCCTGACAGAGTAAAAGTTGAATAAAGGTCACTGGATTCATGCCTAAAGTAATATTCTTGTAGGCGCTAAAATTGCTTCTTCAGCATGGAAAAGCAGATCTGTCAGTTGCATGTGAGCCCTGCCAACAGGCTCTTTCACAGGGAATGGGGGGGATATACACTGTCATGGTAGGCCTA
>VWYK01130406.1:5788-22147 GCA_013399775.1 Semnornis frantzii | reverse complement strand
ATCACATCCCTTGCCCTGCTGGCAAGTTCTGAAAGTTATCAGTTGTTTCCTTTTCATCTGCATTAGGGATGTTGTTCTTGAAGGGGTTGTTGTCAGATGCAGTAGTACAGACATATAGAAATAAGGCCTGACATCTGAGTGACTCTCATGGCTCTGTGGAGAGGTGGAGCAGAAGTGCTGTTATGCAGCCTCACTTTTAGGGAAGGACCACACCTCCTGGAAGGGGATTGCTGGTAATCTGTGTTGATTTACTCCAGCAGTCTTTTTTTCCAACACATATTTGTGGCGAAGCCTTTCACAAATGAAGAAAGGTAAAACAGAATATAGAGAAATGAAATGTTTAGCTTCATTTAGCTGGTCTCTTCTCACAGGTAATTAGTGACAGAACAAGAGGTAATGGCCTCAAGCTGCACCAGGGTAGGTTTAGACTGGACATTAGGGAAAAAAAAAATTCATGGAAAGAGTGTTCAGGCATTGGAATGAGCTGCCCAGGGAGGTGGGGGAGTCGCCAACCCTGGGCGTGTTTAGGAGTCTCTCAGCTGTGGTCCTTGGGGATATGGTTTAGGGTGCACCTTGTAGAGTAGGATTCTGGGTTGGACTTGGTGATCCTGAGGGGCTTTTCCAACCTGAATGTTTCTGTGATGCTGTGATTTTAAATAATGGATATTTTCCTACACATCTAAGCAGATGGAGTGACTCCGAAGGTTGCAAAAATTATGCTTATTGTTTAAATTTTGACCTTATCTCCTTTAATCCTGCTTCAGTGGCACAATTTCCACAATTAAGGACACTTAATGAAGTAATGCTTAAGTGAACTCTTAGTCACAGGCAGTTCTCTTAGTGTTCTCTGTGTAGCTGTGACCATATGCAGCCAGGATCTTGGGGTTCAGATGCTTTCAAAAGATGGGGAAAATACTTTTTTTTTTTTCTAGGCAGAGTTCCTGGTTTCCTTACCAGAAGTTTAATTATTTTGTTAAATATTTCGATAGGCTTTCACTGTTTGATTTTGAGTTCTCTGCCATTGTTTAGAGGACACTATTCTCTGATGCTAGTCTTGTCTTAAAGTCTATAGGAAGTAAGTGTCACTTTGAGATAACTTCTGTGAAAGCAGTGCCCTAGATAGCACTCCCATTGAAAGACAATGGAGAGAGGAACCATCTGGCTGTGATTTTTCCTTATTGCTAATTCTTCCAGTCCATCATGTTGCATGCATCTGTGTTCATCAGGTAGCAAAGGACTGGACTGTGTCCAGAGAAGGGCCATGAGGATGCTCAGAGGGCTGGAGCTGCTCTACTGTGAGGACAGACTGAGAGAGTTAGGGCTGTTCAGTCTGGTGAAGAGAGGCTCCCAGGTGACCTTCTTGTGGCCTTCCAGTATCTAAAGGGGGCCCACAAAAAAGCTGGGGAAGGACTTTTTAGGCTATCAGGTAATGACAGGACTAGGGGGAATGGAGCAAAGCTGGAGGTGGGGAGATTCAGACTGGACATGAGGAGGAAGTTCTTCAGGTGAGAGCCTGGAATGGGTTGCCCAGGGAGGTGGTTGAGGCCCCATCTCTGGAGGTGTTTAAGGCCAGGCTGTATGAGGCTCTGGGCAGCCTGATCTAGGGTAGGGTGTCCCTGCCCATGGCAGGGGGTTGGAATTAGATGATCCTTGTGGTTCCCTTCCAACCCTGACTGATTCTATGATTCTGTGACTGTAATGCAGAGGGCCGTGGTCACAGAGTTAAGTATGCTCTGGCAATACACAGTTGAAGGTACATTCTTTCCATAAGAGGCTTTCCTCTTTTGCTCTGTGCTTGATTTTTGTAGGCAGGCATGTCCAATGCCATATGCCACTGACACACAAAATACAGGCTGTGTGGTCAGAGGCTACCATTGTAAGCGTGGCTCATGCACACGTACAGGCAAAGAGCTTCTCTTAGCTTTGCCAACCACACCATGCAATTTTTATTTCTGATCTGTCTGATAGTTGCACATGCAAACTGTACTCAAGCTTTGTGTGTTTTGCCTCTGAGTGAGGGCTACACTTTTTTATTTGCTGTTAGCAGGCCCAAAATGACTAGCTTGTGCTTGTGAGTTTGATGGGCAGGGGCTGGGTATTTTTTGTAATGTTCAGATTTTTTTTGCCTGTAGAAATTTTTGGGTAGGAAAACCTTTTATAGGGTTCTGTCTTTTTGGTTTGTAACAGTATTTCACCTCTAAGTGAGCTAAGGGTTCTTGGAGAGCTTCACATAAGTAATTATCCTCTTACATATTAAATAGGAAAGAAAACCAAAAGGAACTTCTTGGAAGTGGTGTGGGTAGAGCATGACATAGGTTAGAACAACTCACAGTGCTCTTTCTCTAGGCCCTTCCACTGCTGTTTACTTTTTAAATTAGTTTGCTCTTCCTTTCCTTGTGATATTTTGTGCCACAGTAATTATTGCTTCATTTAGCAAGTTTAGATTATAAACTTAAAATGCTTCTAAGGTGATGGAGTAGAAATAATCCTTCACTGGGGCAGGGAACTCCTGAGAACAGGGGAAGAGCCCATTGCCTGTTTGATGCCAGTCCTCTTGGTTGGGATGCTGCCTGCTTATACATAGACTTTGCAAGATCAGCCAAGGCTCCGAACACCCACTCCTTTAACTGTGCTTTTAAGGAAGATTCCTGAAGCATCTGGCCCACAGCTAGAAAGTCAGAATGCAGGAAATGCCTTTGCAAGTAGTTTTTGCCAACTGTGGTTTCTGGTATGTTGGTGGGTGGGTTCTGAACGTGGTCATCTTGATAAGAAAATGCCTAAAGCCAGACCTTGCTCATCAAAGGATCATTTTCTTTATCTCTCATTTCAATTAAATGTAGGGTTTCTAAAGACAAAAGTGCACCATGCTCCTCTCAGGACCACATTTAACCTCAGAAATCTTGTCATGTGATCAGGAGTAGCCAGGTCATAGTTCAGGATCAGACTTATCTTCCCAGCTGAATTGTAGTCCCTTGATTTTCTCCAAAGCATTTTGTATTCCCTGAAATTTTGTGTGTCATGTCTTAGCACAGGGGACATCTTGTTCTGGGAAAATTTTACAGGGAAAAAAATATTGAAAAGGGATATGATGTTTCCAAAAGTGTCCTTAGTCTGATTTTGTGAATTATAAAAATGCAAATACAATATTCTCCTGTCTAGGAATTGTTACTATTACTGTTGTTGTTCTTCTTCTTCCTCTTCTTCTCGTTGTTGTTCTTGTTGTTGATTCCCCTTCTCCCCTTCTCTTCCCTTCCCCTCTTCTCTTCATTTTTATTTTATTTTATTTTCTATTTTTATTTTTCCTCCTGTCACTGGGTTATTTGACTGGTCTATTGTTTAGTTTTGATTTTTTGAGAAGCACACTTAAATATATATATATATGTATATATATGAGATTCAAATAGAAGGGTGTGGACAAAGTTAGGTTTTAGAAAGAGATTACATTTAAAGGAGTGTATGTTTAAATGACACTGATGGAAATAAAATGCCACTGAAGGAGCAAGCTATGCTTGCTTTTTTAAATACAGTTATTTACACTCCCCAAATGTCTCCTGTCTGATGTTCTTTGGGTTTGCAAAGGCAGGACCTGCTGCTGACCTCTTCTACATTGCTTTGAGGTGGCATCTCCACTGGGGTTTGCTCATGGGCCACAGTGCAGGGTGAAGCCCATCCAACCTGAGTGTTTCTCCCAGCTGTGCTCCCCTTTGGGAACAGTGCCTCTTTGCCTACCCACAGGCTGCACGCACCGCAGCCAGCTCCTCCTTGCCAGTGAGGATGGGTGGCTGGCATACATGGACCCAGGAGGGGAGCAGAATGTCCTGTGGGCAGCACCCCCTTGGGATTGCCACCTCAGCTGGACAGCCTGCCCACCCTGGCTGGGAGGAAGGGAGGGAGGCTGGTCGCCTATTACAAATCCCCTGCTGTCAAAACATTAGATGTGAACCAATGAAGCCCCCACCCAAGATCTGTTTGGCTTTGATTAGGAAGCGTACTTTGCACAAATAGCAGTGTCCTTGGCTGCTTTAATGTGTGTATCAGAAGTATGCATCTTGGCTCCCTTTCTCCTTTCTGAATACGTTGGGAAAGCCTAACGATCCTTGATTGATTTCAGAGCTCTTTGGAGGCTTTAGAAGCCCTTACTGAGATAACATCTGGCTTATCAGGGCCTGAAATGGTCTTTTCAAGAGCTCCAACCATAAAAAAAGGAGCAAAGTGTTATCACAGACCATCTCATCAACAGTTAGCTTACTTGTTGGACAGACTGAACAAATTCAGTCTAATGTTTCCATCCTGCTTTTAGCCTTTTTCTCAGCATTTGTAGCCAATGGGATTTTTTTCCCACTTTCTACAGGACCAAATCCTAAAGTCCTCACTTAGTTTTGAGCTCACAATTTGACAGCAGTTTCAGTGTCAACAGCTGAATGCTGACAAAAAAGCCCTGCAAACCTTTTTAGATAGAGGAGGAGGGTGGGGGAAAGATTATTCTCAAGTACTAGAAGTGCTTGAGACTCTGCCAAGTTTCTGAAAGTGCTTCCAATTTCTCTCTTTCATACTTCTATGCAAGGTTTGTTGTAAACGTGATTTCAGTAATTTTGAAGAGCTTCAGTGAATGAAGATTTCTACTGGCCATTCTAGTGAGGTTTTGCTAAGAACTGCTATCAAAAACCTTGAAATGTTGGTCAGAAGCTCTCTGAGTGTAAAAACGGTGCTCTCAGAATAGCTTTCTCTTCAGTTGCTTGTGCTTTGCAGTGAAAGAAATACTCCACTGTTCAAATGTATTAGATTTGAAGGATAACTTCCTGTTCTAATGAATTATTTTAGGAGGAAGATTGTAATACTTCATGTGCATTAATCTCTCTGCAACCTCTAAATCCTGTAAGAGCCCATGGAGGAGTAGTTCCTGGAATCCTTCCCATCCCATGAAGTTTATTCACAATCTGTTGTGCTCTGAAGACTTCTCTCAGGACACAAGGCATTGCTGGGCAACTATAGCCACAACTCTGGAGCTCAGGCTGCAGTTTTTGGCAAAGCAAGGGGAGGTTTGACATTTGAAAAAGAAAATTATTTCTCTTTGTAGCCAGTGGTCAACATTTTCCTATGCAACTTGGAGTGCTACTAGCTCTTTTCACAGAATCACAGGATATTAGAGCATGGAAGGGGCCTCCAGAGATCATTGAGTCCAACCATCTGCCAAGGCAGCATCACCCAGGGTAGTCTGCACAGGAACGCATCCAGAAGGGTTTTGAAAGTCTCCAGAGAAGGAGACTCCACAACCTCTCTGGGCAGCCTGCTCCAGGGCTCTGTCACCCTCACTGTAAAGAAGTTTCTTTTAGTGTTGAAGTGAAACCTTCTGTGTTCCAGTTTGTATCCATTGCTCTTTGTCTTATTGCTGCTGACTGCTGAAAAGAGGTTGGCTCCATCCACTTGACACCCAC
Organism: Semnornis frantzii; assembly: GCA_013399775.1. Lineage (NCBI taxonomy): Eukaryota > Metazoa > Chordata > Aves > Piciformes > Ramphastidae > Semnornis > Semnornis frantzii. The sequence continues at coordinate 16,712 of VWYK01130406.1, read as the reverse complement.
CCCTCAGCTATTTATAGACATTGATCAGATTTCCTCTCAGTCTTCTCCAGACTAAGCAGCCCCAGGGCTCTCAGTCTCTCTTTACAGGGGAGATGCTCAAGTCCCCCACTCATTCTTGTAGCTCTCTGCTGGACTCTCTCCAGCAGATCCTTGTCTTTCTTGAATTGAGGAGCCCACAACTGGACACAATACTCCAGGTGTGGTCTCACTAGGGCAGAACAGAGAGGCAGAATAACCTCCCTAGATCTGCTGGACACAAATTTCTTGATGCACCCTAGGGATACCATTGGCCCTCTTGGCCTCCTAGTGTTGGTCACATTTGTGTCTTCTACAGTCCCATCTGCTTTTCTCCCTCACTTTTGCTGCCCTGGACTCACCTGCAGTTTCTTTTAGCAGCATGATAAAATAGAGACAAAAGGCTATGTTGTGTGGCATCAACCTGATGCATGGTAGAGCAGTGTTTTGGTTATAGAATGCAGAGGCAAGGATGATCACAGGGGAAGATGCTGAAGTGTCCCTCCCCTCATCCTTGCTGGCTATCCATTGGACTCTCTCCAGCAGGACAGTTTTCACATCTTACTATGAGGAATCGAATGGAGAAGGGAGACTATTGGTAAGTGTCAGGGTTGCAGAGAATACAGTGCTGGGTTTCTTGGTGGTGCCAAGCTATAAAGTGGAGATGATGATCTTAAAGGTCTATTCTAACCAAAACAACTCGCTGATTCCTCAGCCACTGGCTGCTGGGCTGCTGGAGATGCTTTCCTAAGTCTCTGAAAGTTGAAGCAGACTCTGTCTTCCAGCAGAGAGCATCGCACAGATGTTTATTTACAAATGCCTTTCTTTAAGGATACCTAACATATAAGATGTTTAAAAATGAAAACCATAACAGACCTAGAAAACCAATAAAATATTCCATGTACAGTGTAAGAAGTTGCAGCTGCCTCTCTTCTTTCTTCCCATGGCTTCTTTCTCCTCCTGAGCAGCTGACTGGGGAGACCCAAGGCTGGAGGCCTGAGTATACTCAGAAGATCAGAGCTGAGAGGCTTTCTTCACATGCTGTTACTTGTCTGGTTAACAGTTCAGATGCTTAAGCCTGTGGTCCAATCTTCCCTTCCCTGGCGTCTGCTGCTGGCTGTGCTGGGTTGTAGCTGTGTTGTGCTGGGTACTTGCACTCGTTTCCACCCAGGACATCTAAGTAAAGTGGCTGAAGTTTGGAGCCTGGAGCACAGTGGGCTGTCCTTTTGCAGACAGGTCAGGTACCTTAATGTGGATTTGGGGCTGTACAGTGTAGACAGGAAGAAATGGTCTTGAGAGTTTGCCTGTCCTAGTAGCGTAAGGTTCAATCTGAGAGGCATTCTACAGCAGAAGCTTTAGGAGCTGTAGGAAGCTATAGCATGCAGTGCCTTAAAGAGTCGTGCTCATGCATTTGTAACTAAATTACAATACTACTATGTTGCTAAACATAAGGCTTCAGGTATTTCAGTGCAGAAAGAAGGATTAGAACTTGGGTATGCAGAGAAAGAACAAAGGAAAACTACAGCTGGAGCAATTAAAGTCCCCAGGTCATTATGCCCCGATGCACATGCTGTGATGTGAACAGTCAACATTTATGATGATTTCATTTTAACTTATTTATACTCTTTTATGTGTATTAACCCTGCAATAATTAAAAAAAAAAAAAAAAAACAACCAAACCCTTTTCTTATAAAAGACTCTGCAGTGCCTGCATGTGGCAGAGCCCCAGCTGCCTGCCTGCCCGGGGGCAGAGAGGAATTTTACAGTAGAGGGAGAGCTTTGCTCAATGGACCAGGTGCAGTGTGGCCTTGCCTTTTTTTTTTTTTCCCTTTTCCCCTTGCTTTCCTCTAAAAGATTAGACATGAGCCATGGCTGGAGGCAAGAATCCAGCCTTGATGGACTGCTGTTCTAATCTGATGTGGCCAGCCTCCTGGAAGTGTTCAGCCTTGACCCTTTGTTGCTTTTAAGAGGGAAATCCCATTGGGTGACAACTGTACTGAGGAGACTGGAAGATCTTGAGTTTAGAATTCCATGAGACCTGAAGAAAGAAACCTTCTCTGTTTGGTGTTTGTGGGTGGGTTTGGGATTTTTTTGCCTCATTCCTTCGAAAAAATGAGAACTAGTGGGAAAATAGCTGTTGTGTTGTGCTGGTTTGAGGCTAATTGGAATATTTTAATGGAGAAAATTAGATTATAGGCTGTGAAAAGCAAACACTGCTGATGTCTGCTTCGCTCATAGGCTTGCTGAGATGGATAAGAACACAAACATAGATAAGACAGAGCCTATTGGTCTCTCTCTGGGAGCCAGTGGGTCCTCTACGCTCTGCTGTGTAACCCAACTAACCACTCTGCTTCTAACCCTTCTGGCCCATCCTCCAAACTCACCTTGCATGTAAGGCAGACTCTGGGGTAAGGCAGAGGTGGGGAAAGAAGTTGGGAGGGTGGTTGGGAGCCCCTCCTGGGGACTCTGGTTTCTGGGAGGGGAATTGTGTTTCTGTATTCCCTTTAACTTGTCTATGTCTGTAACTATTCCTGTCTATTGTGTCTATCTCTGCTTGTACATTGTGCTGAGCTGTAAATAGAGCTTCAGTCCTTAACTTCCAGCTGGCTGAGTCTAGTCTGGGGGATTTTACAAACTGTGGGGGGGGCAGGGAAATCCCAAACCACCACATGTGTGCATCTTGTTTCTTGAACAGTCCACAAAGCATTAGACTTCTAGCTCTGTAATTTCCTATTTCATTCCTTACTGGAAGATTCTAGCTTTCTGCGTGGAGAGAACAAGTTCAGTGAGTTGCTAGGTCATCTTGGACAGTGAAAATGGAATAGGACAGAAGTGCTGAGGAGATTTATCAGATATTGGGAATTGTGAGTCAGTCTAGAATCATAGACTGGTAAGGTTGGAAGGGACCTCAAAGATCACTCAGTGCCAACCCCCTGCCATAGGCAGGGACACCTCCCACTAGTACAGGTCACTCAAGGCCTCCTNCAGCATCTTCATGTCCTCCTCTGGACCTGCTCCAACAGTTCCATGTCCTTCCTGTGCTGGGGGCTCCAGAACTGCACACAGGACTCCAGGTGGGGCCTGAGGAGAGCAGAGCAAAGGGGCAGAATCCCCTCCCTTGCCCTGCTGCCCACACTGCTCTTGTTGCAGCCCAGCACACACTTGCTGTCTGGGCTGCACTCACACTGCAGGCTCATGTTGAGCTTTTCATCAACCCAGATCCCCAGGTCCTTTTCCTCAGGGCTGCTCTCAGCCATTCTCCCCTCAGCCTGGAGCTGTGCTTGTAGAAGTTGTATTTGTGTTTGTTGAAGAACTTGTAGAAGTTAAGATAGAGATTAGTGTGCAGAAGAAATCTCTGTTGTGAAGTGCAGAAGTGAAGGGGAGATGGAGAGAGCTCAGAACCACTCCTTGCCAGCTTGCTGAAGTGGATAGAATGAAATGAAATGTATAACTAGCCCCTAATTTCCAAAGCATTTTTGTGGAGGTTTGTTTGCAATCTGATTCCTGTCAACCCAGTGCCTGTCACATTGACGCAAATATCAGGCAATATTTAGAAAATTTGGGGATGGTATTTTACCAAGCAAGGAAAAAAAAAAAAATCCCCTCTCTGTTAGCATGCATTCCTATAGGCATCAGAAATGCAGAAGAGGAGGGAAAAAAAACATACCAATGCGTTGACCATTCTAACAAAAATCATACTGTACTGGTCTGGTTTTTGGGGATCATTTTTGAAGCTTTCCACAGACTAGAAGCTTTGGAAAGCAAGCAACCAAGCAAGCAAACCTCATCTTCTGTCTTGAATTAACTTGGTTAATGATTAACAGAGCAGTGCAGTATGTGTGGTGCATTTTAATTAAATCAGAAGAGACATGATCTGGACAAGATTTTAGTTTCACTTTGAAAGTTATTAAATGCGCTGATACTGTTTGCTCTCCAAAATTTCCTGGGAGCACCCAGTTAGTTGGTAATGCCTGTGCAGCCAGTGAAGTGAAGCCTCTGCCAAAGTACCTAAGGGCCATTATCAGATACTGGATATGAGTGGCCCAATAGCAGAGTTATTGAGGCTGGAATAGACCTCTGAGATCATCAAGTCCAGCCTATGAATTAACACCACCACATCGACCAGACTATGACACTAGGTAACAATCTTACCTTAAACACCTCCAGGGATAGCAACTCCAGTACCTCCTTGGACAGTCCATGCCAGTGTCTAATTCCCCTTCCTAACATCCAACCTAAACCTCCCCTGGTGCATAGTTTGGCTGTGCCCCCTCATTGCAAGTTGCCCAGGTTACTGCCACTTACTGCTCTGGGTACAGGAATGTCTCCATAAGTTGGCCCAGCAGGAAATGCTCTTCTCTTTCCAGAGCTGCGTGTGTGCCTGTGCACATATTTTTATAAACTCTTCCATCAGAGAAGGGTCAAGCCTTGAAACCTGGACTCAGACCACAGCTTCAGACTGAAGCAAGACAGGGGATGCTCTCGCTGGTTTGTGGTGGTACACAAGGGTGAAGAGACCCCACACAAGGGTGAAGAGACCCCACACAAGGGTGACTAAACCCCACACAAGGGTGAATAAACCCCATACTTCCTGAATTTACTGTCATTTGCTGGGTTGTCTGCTAAGGGGCTTTGGCTTAGGCTTCCACCTATGCCAGCTCAGCAGTAAAATCAAGGCATGACCTGTTTTGGCTAGAGGTGTTCTAGTGGGAGGTGTCCCTGCCTATGGTACAGGCTTGGAACTAGATGATCTTTGAGGTCCTTTCCAACCTAAACCATTCTATGATTCTATGACTGCCCTCTGTTTGTGTTACACCTCCCACATTATGGCTCCTTCTGGCTTTTGTGGCTAAGTTTGAAGTGAATAGTAATGCTTGGAGCATGTCTGTAAATATAGTAAAAATAACATTATTTTATATAAAACCTGGGTTTGATGTTATTGTTGACAGTGTTACTAGAAGCAGTTGAGGCAGGGAGAACTTACATCCTCATCACTGGCAGCTTATTCAGCTTTCTGTTTTGTGGATTCTCCAAGTCTGCTCCTACATGGCTGTAAGTAGAAGTTCTGCAAGTCTGATTACAGGTTTCTGGGCTTTGAGCACTCTCCTTTGCATTGCTAAAGCTGAAATTTATTCATGGCAGTTATTGCTCCAAGCAAGCTATAGTTGAGGTATAAAGGAGAGACAGTAAATTACAGTTTGCCAGCTGAAATAATAGTCTGCTTTTATTGCTATGAGAATTGACAAGTGCCCCTGAAATGCATAAAGCACAAAAGAACAGGTGCAAAGGTGGCTGGGGAAATGCTGGCCCTTAGCTCTGCTGCTGCTGAGGGCTGCAAGAAAGGAGCTCTTGATGAGAGCAGGAGGGGACCAGAGTCTGCCCCTCACTAGTGACAGTGCCAGGCATAGGGAGAGAAGGTGAAGACAAACTTTGTGAATGTTTCCTTTGTAAGGTTTCCTCCTTTTTAATTGGTCAGATGAGCAGAAGGTAGCTATATCCTGGCTGTGGACACTCTTCTTTGAATCCTAGTGTTAATTTAACAGCACTGAAAATGTGACACAGCCCAAAAGCTATGCTTCGGTGGAAATTGTCTATCACACCCTTGGAATATCACACCCGTCTTTACTTCTGGATTGTGCATTGCTTCGTAAGTAAAGGACAGAGAATGCAACCACAAGCAAATCAAGTCTTTTCTAAGAAGTTCTCCTTGGAATAGCATTTCCACACTCAGAGTTTCCACTTACTGCTGCAGCCATACATGCAGCTTGGAACTTCTCCACGCGACTATCAGGAGAACATTAACATCTCAAGGACAGAGGATAGTCAGACAAAATTAAATTATCTCTAAGAGGACCAAACTCTTGCCTGAGATGTCTGAGGCCAGCCTGTCACAGCAAAGCAGGCATCAGATAAGACTGAGTGCCCTGTGGGCACTCTATGGGCCATCAGTATCTGGAAGTACTTTACTGCAAGTGTTTACAGTTTCAGACTTCAGGGTTTTTGTTATGATGTACAGGGCTGTGTCCCTAACCCTGCAGAACTTGCCTGTGCAAATAGTTCTCTCACCTGCTGAGGCACTAGCTCCATGGTGATGTGAGCATGCAAAGTCTGTCTATGTGTGCCTCCATGATTTGCACATGCATGTGTCCAGCCCCAAAGCTGCATGTTCCAGTCCGAGTATGGATTTTAATATGTATGACCACCTACATGGCTAGGGAAGTATTAACTCACTGTTTTCATGGAATACAACATTTTTAAAAACTGCTGCTGTTTATAAGCATCCAGGTAGATAGAACTCTGGGTTATAATTAAAAAATAAGGGAAAGAATAGAGTCACAGGATGGTCTGGGTTGCAAGGGACCTCCAAAGCTCATCCAGTCCAACCCTCTCTGCAGTCAGCAGGGACATCCTCAACTAGATAAAGTTGCCCAGAGCCCTGATGAGCCTCACCTTGAATGTGTCCAGGGATGGGGCCCACCACCTCCCTGGGCAACCTGTTCCAGTGTTCCAATTGATGGTACAGAACTTGTTCCTAACATCCAATCTAAATCTATTCTTCTCTAGTTTGAAGCCATTGCTTGGTCATGGCCATAGGAATGCTTCTTAGTATGGAACCCCACAAGAGTGAAGAAGATTTGCCACTGGGAAGTGGCAGAATCTCCATTACTTGAGATATATAAAACTGGCCTGCAAAACAAAAAAAAAACCCCAAAACCCCAAACCAACCCAAAACCTCAAACTAAAACCAAAGACAAACAAAGGAAAAAGAAAACCAAAACAACAAAACAAAAAAACAAACAAACAAAAAAAAAAAAAAACAAACCACCAAAACCAAACCAACAAAACCAACCAAACAACCAAAGAAAATGACAACTCCAGGGTGGTTGTGGAGTTAGCCTCTCTGGAGATATTCAAAACCCAGCTGGATGCGTTCCTGTGTGATCTGCTATAGGTAATCCTGCTCTGGCACGGGCATATGACTGGATGAGCTTTCAAGGTCTCTTCCAGCCCCTGACATTCTGTGATTCTGTGATTCTATGACAACAAAACCAAACAAACCCCAAACAAACACACACACACAAACAACCATAGCAAAACAAAACACAGCAAGAGACGGTTCAGCACTCTTTCATGACGAGGTGCCTAGCTTTGTTTTTGTGAGTACTCAAGAGATTTACTCCAAAAGGGATTGCCAGACTTTGCCTACTGCATATGATTGAATATGCCAAGTGTTGTTCATCTGTGAAAGGAAGTCACAGAATCACAGAACTGACCCAGTTGGAAAAGACCTTCCAGATCATCGAGTCCAATCTATCACCTAATACCTTCTAATTAACTTACCCATGGCACTAAGTGCCTCATGCAGCCACCTTTTAAACACCTCCAGGGATGGGGATTCCCTCCCTGGGCAGCCCATTCCAACGCCAATCACTCTTGCTCTGAAGAACTTCTTCCTAACCTAAACCTAAACCTGCCCTGGCACAGCTTAAGACTGTTCACATGCTAATGTCCTAGACTGAAATTTCATAGGAGTGTAAATGCAGGTTCTTTTCGCCCTGTGAGATGCTTACACCGAGTTCCCTGCAGTGAACTGTATTGGGACGTTTCAGAACAGAACTTCTAAAAAACCAAGTTTGTCTACTCCCTGAGAACATGAAAGAGGCTGTGGCATCTTTCATTTTCCCAGGGAAGGAACAGTTAAAAATATTCTTCAAACAAGGAGCAGATGTTAATGTCATTAGAATGGATTTCCATGAAAAACAGAGTTCTGCTTCTCTTGCAAAATGCCAGTAGCTTTGCACAGTTGCCTGCGCCTTTGCCTGCTTATTTCAGACTAGTGGCACAGAGGAGAGGTGCTGCAGTGGGAGCTGTTTGCTGCCTCTGAAATGCACCAGAGACTTTTCTTTATTTGCTTGGGCATTTAAAAACTGCCTGAACCTGGAAATGGACTAAACAAAGAGCTAAAGAAACATGAAGGGATTTGAACAGCAAGGCAAAACCAGTGAGCAGCACAGAAAATCCACTGTTGACAAACAGATGCAGGAAGGCACAGTTTGGGTGGTGCATGTTCCTCTGCCAGACTCCACATTCAGAGTGAGAAGCTCACTGAAAACTCTGCCTTGCATGCAGGAATGGTTAAATCAAAACTAACAAAATATGAAGTGGCTTTCTGGATGACCTCTGGACGTTCTTATTGTTAGTATGAGCAGACGCCGGAACCTCCCAGTAATAATTTCCTTTTGGAAAGCTCTCATGCCTCCTTCCTCCTCCTCATTTTGCAGCTTTTAATGTTGAGAAGCTAGGAAAGACCCTGTAATCTCTTTCATTATTGTAGTAGATGAGCAAACACTTAGACAGGCCCATTTGACTTGAGTTCATTGGCATGAAGGACTCTTCTCAAATGACCTAGTTCAGTGAATGTTTGTTTGCTTAGCTTTTACTCCTTCTAGTGTCTTCCTTAGGGGCTTTGGTGTCCTAGAGCCAAGTAATAAGCCCTGAAGCACCAGAACACATGAGAAAAGCAGGCTGAGACATGTATCTCTTGCTCCCATCATTTTTTCATGCTTTAGATGCCCATGTGAAATTTTGAAGGGATCTAGGGGAAGGTGATTTGCCTCTTCCTGCTCCATATGCAAGATCTTGTGGACCTTAGGGCCACAGGGTACTGAGAGTATCCCTTTCAGTTAAGTTACTGAATAAGGTAAACAATAAACATTTGACTTAAAAGTAATAAAGGGATTATTACATACAAGGATCTATAACTGGTTCAAGTCCTCCTCCCACTTCTTTTTAAAGGGGTTGCAAGCATGGCAAAATCTTGGCTGCGTGAGCCTCCTTCAAAGGAACCAGTTCTGCATTGCCGTAAACTTATGGAGCTGCTGAGTCCACACCCAACAGAGAGCAAATTCTTGGCATCCCAAGTGCTGGCCTGGGTGCAGCCCTTCTTTGTGTTGCAAGCTGAATCACAAAAATGGCCCTGTAGCTCTGGTTAAAACAGTGATGCTTCTCAGCTGAATGAGCCTTCTGACTTCAGCGATGGCCATAACTCTGAGGACAGCTAAAGCTGAAGCCGCCTATGCAGCCACAAGTGTGCTGTTCATGGGTGTGAACCCAGGTCCTCTTAGCAGTATGCTGGTTGCCTGTCTGTAGTGGGTTGATATGCCTACATCCAGAATATCATCTTGCAACTTTGCAACTGTGGCAAGTCACAGTTCCAACAACAACTTCAAGGAAAGAAAAAAAGAAGTCATCACTAGTGCTGTTCAATTAGAAACGAGTATGTGGGACACCAACCACACCAACCAAGCATTTGTTGACAGGAGTTCTGCCCGTAGATTAACACTCTAGAGGGTGGAGAGACTACTACTGTTTGGAAGTGGGATCTGCTCATCTTTTTTTGTCTGCAGTTCTCCATGGAGATATTCATCTGCAGTTCTTGGAGATGTTCAGGAGCATCAGATGCATCACCTGGATGCATTCCTTTGTGAGCTGGTATAGGTGATCTTGCTCTGGCGGGGGTGGGGGGTTGCATTAAATGATTGTTCAAGGCCCCTCCCAGCCTCTCACATTCTGTGATTCTGTGATTCATTTGCAGGCAAAGATGGTGAATGCGTTGAGGAAAAACTTGTGTGGCCAGAGTTGCTTATTGCTCAGTCAGTAGGCAAATGGCAGCTGTCCTCAGGAGTGCTGTAAAGGTGTGGGCAGGGAGATAGAATCTGATGTTAGAAGTCTTGCCCCAAATGAAAAATAGGCTGACCATACAACTACTTGTGTGTCATATAGAATGAAGTTCTCCTCTGGAGTTTTGTCATTCAACCCTTGCAGCATCAAAGAAAAAAAAAATAGTATTCTTATGACAAGGCTTCAAGGAGACCTTAGAGTAGCCTTCCAGTATCTGAAGGGGCCTACAGAAAGGCTAGAGAGGGACTATTGACAAGGTCTTGCAGTGACAGGACAAGGGGCAATGGGTTTGAAGTGGCAGAGGGGAGATTGAAACTGGATGTTAGGAGGAAGTTGTTTGCAGTGAGGGTGGTGAGACACTGGCACAGGTTGCCCAGGGAGGTCGTGGCTGCTCCCTCTGTGGAGGTGTTGAAGGCCAGGGTGGATGAGGCCTTGAGGGACCTGTACTAGTGGGAGGTGTCCCTGCCTATGGCAGGGGGGTGGAACTGGATGATTTTTGAGGGCCCTTCCAACCTTACCATTCTATGATTCTATGACTGTCCTAGTTTAAGGGGGACATTTAAAAATGATTCTGTGGTCTGCTGCAAGTTCCTAAAGACACAACAAATAGGTCAGATTTAGCAGCTACAGCCAGAATGTGCATGACAGTAGGGACACAGTTCTGGAAAATGTGGTTCTTTGAAGATTTAGAGTGTAATTTTTTAAAAGTATCCTTTAAAAGTATCCTTTCTTTTATTATGTGTGGAACCAGTTTTGTTTGTGGGCACTGCAATAACCTAACTATTCCAGGGTGGATTGAAAAGAGTGTATAACTTGCTCAATTGGGGGGGAAAAAAGTGTTTCTGAGACACAAGAGTATATATAGACCTGCATTAGAGATCTGTAGGGCTGACTTGCAACCCAATTTATAGTTTCATAAACATCATCTTTTACTTCTGGCATCTGACTAAACTGTATGTTTTAGCAGAACAGTGATACGATCTCTGTTTAACTAATACTCTTCCAGAGGGAAGAACTCTGCTTCTGTAATTCCCTAGTAGCAGAAATGCCTTTTCCAGGAGCAGTAAATAGGACTCCCTTCTTACCAGCATTCTTATGGACTCTATGCATTCACACTGCCTAACATATCCTCTTGCCCTTGAGGTCAGAATGAAAGAAACAGAGTTAGCCTCTCTGCTGCACCTTCATCACACTTGAAGATCTCTCCACAATATTAAAAAAAAAAAAA
>VWYK01130402.1:15666-28677 GCA_013399775.1 Semnornis frantzii | reverse complement strand
TGTGTGCAGGCTGTGTGTGATGGGGGTGCCATAGGGGTGTGTGCAGCTGTGTGTGTGATGAGGGTGCCATAGGGGTGTGAGGCAGGGTGTAAAATCATTGTGGGATGTGCCAGGTAGGGGCCGGTGTGTGTGGGCAGTGTTGGAAGCATGAATCAGGGGAAGGTGAAGATGCAGAGAGGTATACTGGGGCAAGGGCTGTCCATATAATGAAGTATAGTGGATGGCGGCTGCTTTATTGGAAAAAGGATGCTTTCTTCTGCTAGTGCTTCTCCCAGTAGCCCAGCAGCAAGGGGGCTGTGACCAGAGGCAGTTAGGATTTCAATAACTGCACTGATCCAGCTGAGGAGGAAGTGTCCCTTTTGGTGCTGAAGGGGGTAGGTGAGCTCTCCTCCCACGTGGAGAAAATGAGGTTTATGTAATTGGTGCTTACATAATGGGCTTGAGCCCATTGCTTTTATTAGCACTGCTACTGGGTTTTAATGGGGCTTGTGGTGGATGTGAGTGGGTGTCTTGGGCAGAACCAGTGAAGTCTGCACACTGCTACTGGGTAGGAACCTGATGATGTGAGAATGATCCTGACTGGCAGTGAGTAGGGCTGGTTCTGAAATGTCCTCCAGGACTGATTGGTGCTACCAGACCTTAGGCAAACACAAATGGTGTGAGGTAACTCTGCAGCTATGAGAAAGAACACCCCCTTGCTGGGTCTGCCAGCTAGCTGGTGTAAACAGGGTAGGTTTGTTTGGAACACTGTTTATGTCAGCTTTTTGAGTCAAGACCATGAAAGTTGTCATTGTTTTAATCTTATGTGGCTCCGAAGGGCAGGAAGAGAAAGAAGGAAAACAGGATGGAAAGTGGCCTGGGAAAGGTTGGCACACATGAAGGCTTTGCTTGCACTGTTGGTGCTTTTCGGGTTTAGCTGGTGCTGGAGTTACCAGCATCACCTGCCTTCCTATCGGCCTTATTGTGGTTGTGTTCTCTCTGCAGCCAGTTGTATTGGGAGATGTTAGTGTCCCAGGAGGCTGCAGGTGCAATGAGCTGCCCTTGCTGGCCTTGCCTTTTCCATCTGCTCTCCTGGCATCAGCAGCAAAACTGCCAACTCTCATAGGATCCCCAGAGCTAGAGTGGTAGGGTTCTTGCAGGAGTGGCTTGTTCATGGTGTGGAGCATAGGCAGTGTACTCCAGAAATGTTTTGTGGTACACTGCTTTTGTTATTCAAATGGGATTTCAGTGCAGTCCTTGGGTTGTATCAGTAGGCCTTTTGTTTAGAATATTTCAAGATTTTTTAGCTCCTGCTGGTTTCTTTATAAATGTTTTCAGGCAACTAGCCAGGATAGCCTCTTGTTATTTCTCATGAAGTGCCATGCTAAAAAAACCCAAAAAACCAACAAAAAGCATGTAGCATCTTTGGCCTGAGACTTGGAACATGTGGTGCTACAGGCTGTGTGAAAGGTGCAGAGCTCATGGAAAACTGTCTTGTAGCTGACTGCTACTATGATCTTTTAAGGGTAGCTGTACTTGCAGTGCTACTAAAGTTAGTTTTCAAAATCCATGGGGCAAAATTCTGTTGAAGAGTAAACACCTGCTTGCACTGTGCAGTTTCTTGGAGCTTGAGTACCATATTTAAAGTAGGGGCCAGAATGATGAGCCTCACTGGTGGCAGCTGAGGAACTTTAGCTGTTCAAGGTGCCCTGGGTTTTAGCTCTGTCAGCAGCTGCTTGCTCTTGCTGCACTCTAGTGAACAAGCCAAGCTGTAAACTTATAGAAGTTGTCAATGTAACTGTGCTTCAGCTTTCACTGCATCTGAGTGCACAATGCCATGATAAATGCATTAATTAACCAGCACTAGAATCTGCTACAGCTGTGTAAATATCCCACCTGTGTGAAGGCTGCTTATGACCTTGAAGGTAAAAAAAAAAAAAAAAAAAGTCAAGCATACAAGCTGAGACAGAGTAGGAGAGGTAGCTTAGCTTGGTCTGGGTTTGAGGATTGTGGCAATTCATATAAATCATTAATTTGCCACATGCTTCAGTTTTGCTGTAGGGTTTGAGTGCTGACCTTCTCAGGGTTTTGGTATTCAGAGTGTTTTAACAGACTCATACTCTAGCAGTTACTCTTTTTTGTGTGCTTTATGATCACCCATTTTGAAATGCTGGAATTTATTCTTTGTCTTGCTTCAATGAGGAAGAGCATGCCTAGAAAAGAGAAAGCAGCTTTTCTGGCTAGTTAACTGAAGAGGGACAGTCCTATTTGAGCCAGGAAGGTGGTGGAGTCGCTGTCCCCGGAGGCGTTCAGGAAACGAGTAGATGTGGCACTTTGGGACATGGTCTAGTGGTCATGGAAGTGTTTGGTAGAAGGTTGGACTTGATGAACTTTTTTCCAACCTTAATAATTCTATCCTAAAGTTACAATTAAGTGATGGAAATTGTATTTCTTTTAAGATGCCTCTCTGTCTGTAGTGGTCTTTTTTTTTTAATAGAAGTTCTGAATATTTCTGTGAGCTCTCAACTTGCTCTTGTGTAGCTGTAGAGGAAGCTTCCTGTTAGCCTTCTGAATTTTATACCTTTCCTCTTCTTGTATTCCAGGCTGTAAGAACATTCCACGTGCCTGAAGAAAGGTGCTGATACTTGTGGAGTTGCTTATGATGTCAAGAACTGTGTCATCCTGGATCTTAAGTTCAGCAAGAAACAGCATTGTTTTACAAGGGAAAGGACGTTTGTACTCCATCTGCGTTCCAAATAGGAACAAGATAAAATGGAAACTCCTCTCCAAAACACATCTCTACCCTGCTGGAAGCTGCATCTTAAATGATCCTTTCCCCTTAAGAAAAGCTTTCCGGCACACTTCCACCGAAGAAGAACATTTCTCCTTCCAGTTGTCTCCATCGCAAATCAACGACATACTCAGGGCGGGTGAATTATCCCATAAAACACTGGATTTAGTTGGTAAAAATGCAAATTCAGTGTTGAGGTTTGAAAGTAACCAGTTGGCATCCAACAGCCCCATTGAGGACCGCCGAAGCGCAGCCACTTGCTTGCAGACAAGCGGGATGATGTTCGGTGTCTTCGATGGGCACGCGGGCGCAGCCTGCGCGCAGGCAGTCAGCGAGAGGCTGCTCCATTACATTGCAGTTTCCCTCATGTCTCGGCAAACCTTGGAGGAGATCGAGCTGGCCGTGGAGTGCATGAAACCAGTTCTGCCCATTCTGCAGTGGCACAAGCACCCAAACGACGTCGAGTATAGGGAAATCACTTCACGGTACTTTGAGAACCTGCGGGTTTACTGGCAGCACTTGCTGGACCTAGACACCGAGCTGGGGTTTAGCTTAGAAGAAGCCATGATATGTGCTTTCAAAAGGTTGGACTCAGACATTTCGCTGGAAGTTCAGGCTCCCCAGGAAAACGAGCTGATGAGGAATATTGCCCTTCAGGTAGCTTTCTCTGGTGCGACAGCCTGTGTAGCTCACGTCGACGGCGTTCACCTACACGTTGCAAACACCGGTGACTGCAGAGCGATTTTAGGGGTTCAGGAAGAAGATGGATCCTGGTCTACTCTACCTCTAACCCGAGACCACAATGCCTTTGATGAGTTTGAAATTAGGAGACTGAAGAGAGAACACCCTAGATCTGAAGAGAAAACACTGTTTGTGAACGACAGGTTGCTGGGGATTCTCATGCCCTCCAGAGCCTTTGGAGATGTGCAATTGAAGTGGAGTAAAGAGTTGCAACATAGTGTTCTGGAGAACAGCTGTGATGTTGAGGCTTTAAACATTTATCAGTACGTTCCTCCGAACTACCACACCCCCCCTTACTTAACTGCAGAGCCTGAAGTCACATACCACAAACTACGAAGCAAGGACAAGTTCCTAGTTATTGCTTCGGATGGGCTGTGGGAGATGCTAAATAATGAGAAGGTTGTAAAACTTGTTGCTGGACACCTTACAGAGCTTAATGTTCAGAAACCACAGCTGGCTTTCGAGAAACCAGTGAATTTGGGCTATATGCACAGCTTGTTACTCCAGAGGAAAAACAGAGGTACTACCTCGCTGGACCAGAACACAGCCACTCATTTAATAAGGCATGCAATTGGGAGTAATGAGTATGGGGAGGTGGACCCAGAGAAACTTGCTGCCATGCTGACGCTGCCTGAAGACCTTGCCAGGATGTACAGAGATGATATCACAGTGACTGTAGTGTATTTTAATTCTGAAAGCATTGAAAATTACTATGGCAACAATGAATAGACTCTTGCACTGTTGCTGTTCTCAACACTGAAACCATCACTGGTTTGCTCTGATAAGCTGCTCCCAGTGTTACGGTCTGGAACTTCCTGAATCTTCTTGTTACTTACTAATCTTGAAAAGAACTTTCTAGAAGCAAGTTTGGTGAAAGTTCCCTGGCTTTCCAGGTCTGTACAAGCTGAAGAAAAATATTTTGATACAAGTTCACTGAAATGTGACTGAGCTAAGGAATGCTGACCTGGTTCTGATTCCACAGGACCTACTGGCAAAATGTTCCAAATGAGCGAACAAGACAAATCTCAGCAAGACTGGTACAAGTGAATAGAGAGGTGGATAATCCTTGTAGCTGCATGGAGTGTAAGAAAGGCTTTGTTCTTGTGGGGGAAAAAAAATAGCATCCTATTGAAACACTGTAATTGAATTAAATAAAGAAAATACCCAACCTTCTTTTGATGTAACAGTGTCAGCTGCTTTAACAAGTTGCCTTCTAGATGTGAAGAAAACACTGAAGAAAGCTTCTCAAAGGGCTCTGCCCTTAGCACTTTTTCTCCTGATTTTTTAAAATTTTTTAATTTTCAAGCTAGGAAACAAAATTGTGTCACTTTCATGGCTCTTCAGGACATGGTTTGATGGTCTTAGGTTGAAGGTTGAACTCGATGATAGAATCTTAGGACGGTTTGGGTTGGAACAGACCTTCAAAGATCATCTCCAACCCCCCTGTAGTCAGCAGGGATGTTCAAATCATGTTATCCAGAGCCTTGTTGAGCCTGACCTTGACTGTCTGCAGGGATGGGGCCTCAACAACCTTCCTGGGCAACCTGTTGCAGTGTTCCACCATCCTCATGGTGCAGGACTTGTTCCTAGCATCCAATCTAAATCTACTCTGCTCTCATTTCAAACCATTGCCCCTCATCTGGTCCCTGCAAACCTTTGGAAACAGTCCCTCTGCTGCCTGCTTGTAGCCCCCTTCAGGTACTGTCAGGGTGCTATTAGTCCTGCCTGGAGCCTTCTCTTCCCTATGCTGATCAACCCCAGCTCCCTCAGCCTGTCCTCATAGGAGAGGAGTTTGAGCTCCCTGATCATTTTCATGGCTCTCCTCTGGACCCTCTCCATCAGGTTCAGGTCCTTCTTGTGCTGAGTGCTCCAGAGCTGGATGCAGTACTTAAAGCAGATCTTGAAGGTCCCTTCCAGTCAAAACAATTCTGTGGTTCTCTGTTTTCTTCCGCAGTTATTTCAAAGTGTCTGGAGGCTTCTGTGACAATTTAATCACACAAGAGGGATTTCATGATTCCCTATTTTGGAATCAGTAGTACTAAGCTTCAGCACCTATCTGCCTTGTTGCACTTTCCCCTAAGCCTTACCCACAAACACTCAACCATCACAGTTGTTGAGTTCTACGCAATCCAAACACTCCTTGCCATGCAGTGCCACTCCACCACATCTCCTTCCCTGCCTAGCCCTTCTAAAGAGCCATTCATTGCAGTACTCCAGTCATGACATTCATCCCACTTTGTTTCTGTGATGGCAGCTATGTCATAGCTGTCCTGCTGCACAATGGCTTCGAGGCTGGGAGCTGACCTGTTGGACAGCAACTTTTGGGAAAAGGAACTGGGAGCCCTGGTGGGCAGAAGGATGCCCATGAGCCAGCAATGTACCCTTGTGGACAAAGCTAAGGGCAGCCTGGGCTGGATTAGAAGGGCTGTGGTTAGTAGGTTGAGAGACCTTCTCCCCCAATACTCTGCTCTGCTGAACCTGCATCTGGAATATTGTGTGCAGTTCTGGGCCCCTCAGTTCAAGAAGGATCTCAAGGAACTGCTTGAAAGAGTTGAGCACAGAGCCACAAAGCTGCTGCAGGCAGTGGAACATCTCCTGTGAGGCCAGGCTGAGGCAGCTGGGGCTGGGAGCAGAGAAGCCTGAGGGCTGCCCTCAGTGCTGCTGACAAAGATGTGCAGGACACAGCCAGGCTCTGCCCAGAGATGTTCAGTGACAGGACAAGGGGCACTGGGGGCAAGGTGGAGCAGAGGAGGTGCCACAGGAACAGAAGGGAAAACCTTTTCACTGGGAGGGTGCTGGAGCCCTGGAGCAGGCTGCCCAGAGAGGTTGTGAAGTCTCCTCTGGAGGCTTTCATAAACACTCTTGGATGTGTTCCTGTGTGACCTGCTGTAGGTGACCCTGCTCTGGCAGGGGGTTGGATGATCTTTGGAAGTCTCTTCCAACTGCTGGCATTCTGTGATTCTGTGTTTTTCTGTGATTCCTCTTGCTCGTTGCCCATGCTGCTTGCATTGGTGTGGGTGCACTTGAGCTGGGCTTTCAATTTGCCAGGGGGTTCCCTCTGAATTTCACTTAAGAGTGGTGCTCTTCCACAGCTTAGCAGATTGAAAAAGTACTGCACTTCTTCTTAAGATGGTCAGGCCATCAGAACTCTCAGGCCATAAACTTGTAGTAGTTGTGGATTTGGGGCTTTTTGTGCACTTCAGAGCCTTTTCCAGTCATTTAAATAATCTCTTTTGGAGATTGATTAGAAAGGAGCTCAAACTGTGTTAAGGATCATGCTTTTGGCTCTTCAAGGCTGATTTTAAGTCAGTGCTAGGATTGCCATTGCTGGGAGCACCCTTAAAAGCCCTCTGTTCTGGACAGTTTTCATGATCTCAGGTTGCTGGGTTTTTCCTCTAGTCCATATTGGAGTACCTCCAGTTCAGCCTGGAGGCAGGGGCCCTGTTCTTCAAGATAAAATGAGCAGGTCTGTTCCCCTTGATATCAGCCAAACAGGTCTGCCTCAAGAAATGTTACATCTGCATCTCAATGATAGGGACTGCAGGAAGAGTTTATCTGTGCTCAGGATCACAGAATTCTAGGGGTTGGAAGGGTCCTCAAAAGATTGCCCAGTCCACCCCCCCTGCCAGAGCAGCATTGCCTAGGGCAGGTCACACAGGAACACACCCAGGTGGGTCTGGAATGTCTCCAGAGATGGAGACTCCACAACCTTATAGGGGTTGCTGAAATTCTGCTTGGCTGAGTCTGTCTTACTTTGAGGTGTGTGCTCACCCTTGAGGCTGGCACCGTGGAGACTGAGACTTCATCTGCCAGAAAAAGGCCAACAGTGAAGGTCAGGCCCTGTGTTAAGGTGGGGAGGGGTCTTGTGCTGAGAGTTGAGAGCAGGGCTGTGCACAGCTTGTGATTTTGTCACACCCCACTGGCCCCAGTGGCAGTGTCTGCACTTCTCTCCCACAGGCTTCATACTTTGGTGGGCAGTAGAAAGTGCAGAAGCCAAGGCAGGTGTTTCTCTCGTGCTTTCAAAGCATTTTGTGACATGGGAAAAAAGAAAAATTTGTTCATCTTTCCACCTGCTGTTGAGAGGTTAACCTTCAAAGAAGTGTTATTGTCCAGTGAAACACCTGAAAGTTTACTAAAGCTTTGTCTTTACCCTACAGAACTGGTTCAAGCTGCTCCTGCCAGCGATCTGCACTTGACAGCCAGGTAAGAGTCTTATTTCTTACTGCATTAGTTGCTGCTCTGGGACTTTGCGGGCAGTTAACCTGCACTACAGCACCAACCAACAAGTGCTGGGTGTCTGCTGGAGGCCTTCTTTAAGCCTGTGCTCTCAGACACTCAGAATGCTCTGGCTGAAGCTCTGTAACAACTTGGGAGGAGAAGGGTGACAGGGAGCCAAGCAACTGTGGGAAGGAGGTGTAATTATGGTTTCTCTTTGGGTTAAGCAAACAGCTGGGCATTTGTCTGTTCTGAAAGAGAATACAAGTCCAGGGTTTGCCTTCTGGTGAGCTTTCTGACCACGTTTTTCCCCTCTGTGCTTTTTAATTTCGACAAGTAACACTTCCAGGGGCCCTGGCAGCAGGCGAGTGGGTTAAAAAGCATCCTGCTCATGCCTCCCTGCCAACGGTCTGGATTTGTTCTAGGGGGGGTTGGTTAGTTGGGACTCGGAGTTTGTGCTTCTCTACGATCAGTCAGGAGATGTGGAAACAGTTCTTCCTGCCTCTAGGCTCCGGAGGGGCGTTAGAAACCCGCAGCTCGCTGTCAGCTCAGGGGGTTCTGGGCTCCGCCGGAGCCTTTCGCACGGTCTTTGTGCTCAGCCTGCTTTGCTTCCTGAAGTGGTCTTTGGTGCTCTGAGGTGGCTCTTGCATCACTGCTTCACGTTCCGGTGTTCCGAGGTGGTTTCCGTAGCAACAACAAAACCAAAGGTTCCCGTTGCAGTGCGTTCCTCTGACGGGCACCTGCAGGGGCGAGGTTGGCCAGAAGATGTCATCTGAGTTTCGCAGGAGCGCTGCGGCGCCGCCTCCCTGCCACCGGCGCCTCCTCCGCAAATCTCAGCTGCGGCTGGAACACCTGGGGCGAGGAACCCCCCACCCGTCGCCTGAACGAGTCTTAAAAATGCTGTGTGATTTATTGGTACCTCCAGCTGGGTGATCTGAGCGAGGCTTTGCTTAGCTTTCATCGGCCAAGCCCCAGCCTTAATGCCCCGAGTACCCTAAGTGGATGCGTTTGTGGCTAGGTACACGAACGTGAAAGTGAAGCCAAGAGGCACCTGTCTGAGCTTCCTGAAGAGCCTTCAATTGCACAACCAGAAAGGTTGCTTCCTAAACTGAGGGAAGTTTTGCTCAGCCATCACTGGAGTGTCCAGTCCCTGTGGTCGTGCAGCTCAGAGGCTGCAGGTGGCCACAGCTGCCTGATGGCTGTGCTATGGGTTAGGTAAACTGTTTTCGTCTGGATAAACTTCTAGTCCAGTGTGTTTTGAATCCTTGGCTGCCGTAGAACAGACAGGAGGTAGTCAGCAGTCGAAAAGCTTCCCTGGTGACGTTCTGCAGTGTAGAAGCCCCTGTGAGACCTGCACAAACCATGGACATCGTTGCCTTTCCCCAGCTGTGTTACAAAAAGGAAAGGGGCTCTGCATTTCATTTCTGCTTCAGTCTCTGTGGAGCTTCCCAGCCACTTAACATGAAAATGGGCATGCTCACTGATCTTCCTTCTCTGGAGTGCAGGTTCATTTTCTGCGTGTTGGGAGGTTTCCTCAGTCAGGCTTTTAGAGGCATTCTGGTGTCATTTTCAGTGGATGCTGGTTATAAATATCTCTACCTTATTCACCTGCCAACTCATCTTTTATTTATCCTGCTGATGAAAACAATCTGCCCTGAAACTTCTGCTGCTGAAGGAGTTCAAAAACTTTCCAGTTATGGATGAAGCAAATCCCTTTTCAGCTTAGGGTGAGAGTTTTCTGTTACTTCATCATCTATTTTGAAGAGGTTAGGCATTGTAAAGTTCTGGTGTTTAATCAGAGCAACAGAAAGAATGCAAGCTAGCAAAGTTAGCAACAGGTGAACCTCACTTTCTGGTCTTATTGCAATATGCCTGTGTTGTACCAAAGTACAAACTGGCTGTCCTTACACTCTCTTGAAACATCCCAGGTATGGACTGATGCAGCTGTGGCCATCACCTCTGAAGTCAGCAGACAAAGTTCACAGAATCCTAAAATGGCTCAGGTTGGAAGGGACCTTAGAGATCATCTACTTCAACCTGGAGTTGAGGGACACCTCTCAACTAGACTCGGCTGCCTGTGGCCTCATCCAAGCTTGAGCACTCCCAGGCAGGAGGCAGCCACAGCCTCCCTAGGCAGCCTGTTCCAGAGTCTCACCACCCTCATAAGAAAGAACTTCTTCCTCAGCTCCAGTCCAACCCTGCTCTTCCTCAGCTTCAAACCATTCCCCCTTGGCCTGTCTCTAGACACCCTGAGGAACAGTGACTCTGCAGCCTTCCTGCAGGATCCCTTCAGGCATTGGTAGGCAGCTCTAAGGTCCCCTTGAAGCCTTCTCTTCTCCAGGCTGCACACTCCCAGATCACTCAGCCTTCCTCACAGCAGAGCTGCTCCAGCCCTTGGATCATCTTTGTGGCCTCCTCTGGACTCACCCCAGCAGCTCTGTGTCCTTCTCATGATGGTTGTTAGCCTCTGAGCTGTGGCAGTGAATGAAACTGGCAGAGTAGGAAGTAAGAAAATGTCAATTTTTAAAAATTGAGAAGATTTTTGATTCCCTGGCCTGTGATACAAAACACACTGTTGTGCCTTCCCTTGAGGTCACACACACTTTCACTGCTGTAACAACCTGCATCCAGAGCCAGTTGACCTCTCCTTGAAAAGCTTGGAAGGCACAAGAGTGCCACAGCTCTGCTGTGTACATTGGAACTGCAAACAAGGCAGTGGTTTAGATGTGCAATACTCACCACTCTGGTGCTGCCAGATCCATACTGCTACAGCTGGGCAGCACTACTGTGGCTGCTGGCTGATATTTCTGGTTATTGCTGACCAGGTTCTGAACTTTGCTCTCTCTTTTTTTTTTTTTTTTGTAGCAGAAATAAGTCAGATCAATAACCTACTAATAACCTATTCAGGCCTGAAGTGCCATTCATCCTCACTCTCCAAACAAGAGTATTTCCATTGTTCACTGTTATGTGCCACTTGCATTGCAACCCTGAACTCATAAATCATAAATGAGCTTTGAGTATTCATTTCCCTCCCTCAGCCCTACCTTTTTCTGCTATTTGCTGACAGGGCTCATTAGAACTTATTTCTGAGCACAGTCGGACCTTGTTTTCCAAACAGATGAGTTCATTGTTGGAAAGGACTCTATAAATAGAATTCAGGGGCCACCAAAATGAGAAATTCCTGTTCATTAGGATCCCAGCTGGAGCGATGTGATCCGATAGACATTCGGAGCCAAGGAGATGAAAGCAAAGGCGTAGCTAATTGGTTCTAAATGTTTAAATTACCAGTGGGCTATTTTTGTGTTACTGTTAAGGGTGATAGAAGCCATCTGGAAAGGAGATCCAAGGCAGCATACATTGAAAAGAGAGGAGGGAAGGAAAATCTAAGGTAGCTCATACTAAGGAGAAGATCTGAGGTGTGTACGAGTGACTTCTGCCATCTTCTGATATTCTGAGCTATCTTCTTTAGGTGAGGCTCTCGAAAAATGAAAATCTTGCTAACCTCTGCCTGTCTCCCTGGTGTAGAATAGGCAGACCTGTCTCCTCTGTCGACATTTGGTGCTGAAGTGGAGAAGTAAGATCATGGATATGGAGCTCTTTCAGTATCTCAAGTAGGATTACTAATGGAAAATGCACGTACCCTGCTGAAACCAACCAAGCTTCCCAAAGAGTTCTCAATCTCCCACAGCCACAATATGAAACAGCACTTGTAAGACCAAGTTTTAAGGTAGCTAATAGCTGATCTACAGGATATGTCCAAGCAGGATTCTGATTCCAGAATGAGCTGTGTCTGACATTTCAGTGCCATACTGTTGTGTCGCAGGATAAAGGTCACATTTGTGACTAAACGTACTCGAGACTGGGCTGGTGTAGTCTCCCATTCACTGCTTTAAATGGTCAAATGGCAAAGGAGAAGGAGATTACCTACAGGGGGAGAGGAACAATTTGCTGGTTGGATTAGCATGCCTCAGAGGGGGCTGGGTTTTCGCTTAATGACCAGAGGATGTTAGCATTAGTGAACTGCTGCAAGGGATAGGTAAACGAAGCTCTGGATTCAGCCATGGCAATTACTGTCCAGGCTCTGAGCCTAATCTGCTCAGACTTTCAATCTTTTCAAAGTAATTGTAAAAGAAATTGCATTCAGTAGGTTTTAAAAATATACCTTGAGTACAGCCTGCTAAAACAGGACCAGTTGGGTGGAATTATCCTGCTTGCAGCCTTAAGCAGCCTTCATGCAGTGGTATTTACTTACAGAAGAAATGAGGCCCCACTCACAGGCTTCTTGTGAAACTAACTTCTAAAATGATATCGAATGTTGATAGAGTATCCTGAAGCCTGAGTTTTGCCTCGATAGCAAGGACAAAATCAGGGAGTGCTGCCAAAAGGCTGTTGTTGTCCAGTTGTACTGAACAGATGTGAAGTAAAATAATATGAGGCCTGCCCACACTGTAGCTTCCAGAGCTGTTCAGTGGAGTTGTGCTAGAGCTAAATTGTGACTTTGAAATGGTATGCTTGGATAAGGACATCTTTGATCTGCACTATGAATAAACAGGGAGCTTCTGTCTGCCACGGGGTGAATTTGGCCAGATCCTCTTGCTGAGATAAATAAACCAAATAATTGTCCTCTCCAAGTGGTTAAGTGAGGAAATACACCAAAGTCAGCCCATGGTTACCATTCACTTCCAGTTAATTCAGTTCCAAGTTATCCTTTTTAGCTGCATTGGATCAAACCATCAGGCAACTTAGAGCTTCCTCAGGTGACAAGTCCTTAAAACCCCAACAACAATGGGGAGAACTCATGTGGTGGCACCAGCTGAGTTTTCTAGGTTGGCAAGTGCAAAGATCCAGCAGAACAAACCAGACTTGGTCTTTCAGAAGAGGCACGAGTCCACTGGCAGCACCTGAGCTGCCTCTGCTCAAGTGCAGGTGAAAGATCACCAAAGTTTCCCCAAGCCTCTGCGCCAAAAATAGCAAATGTTTGGTATCTGAAATCAAAGGGTTGCTATAAAAAGCTGCCTGTAAGCCTGTGGAGCATCCATGCCATTCGTCAGGAGGGCTTATTTTTGGCCTGAGCGTTGACACTGCCACTTGCAATCAAGGCAGATAGAAAGTTAGTGAAGCGTGAGCTCCGGGAGCCAGGCTGTGCAGGGGCACTCTGGCTCTCAGCTGAGGAGAGGCAGGGGAGGAGAGGCAGGGAAGGAGAGTGGAGGCAGGGAAGGAGAGCGGAGGGAGGGAAGGTGAGGGGAGGCAGGGAAGGTGAGGGGAGGCAGGGAAGGAGAGGGGAG
>VWYK01130402.1:0-15560 GCA_013399775.1 Semnornis frantzii | reverse complement strand
GGAGGCAGGGAAGGAGAGCAGAGGCAGGGAAGGTGAGGGGAGGCAGGGAAGGAGAGCAGAGGCAGGGAAGGTGAGGGGAGGCAGGGAAGATGAGGGGAGGCAGGGAAGGAGAGCGGAGGCAGGGAAGGTGAGGGGAGGCAGGGAAGGTGACTGAGAGCTTCGCCTGCTAGAGCAGGAAGGGTAATTACAGAACGCACAGCCGCGGCGCTGCCGGTGGAGCCTCCCCAGCTCTGTGCTGGCCGGAGGAGCTCCAGGGCTGTGCGGGCTGTGACCCCTCCTGCAGGCCGGGAGGGCAAGACGCTGCCTTGTTTATCGGGCAGGGGTGGTTAGGTGTCAGAAGACATGTTCGTTACCCAAGAGCAGAGTTTGAAGGCTCTCTGTTATCATAGCCTTTCCTGACCCCCATACTTGAACTCTGGTGCAGTTGGGGTTTTGGATAGCAGAAAGCTGTGTTTCCAAAAAAAACCCCAAACCTCTGTCCCTGGCTGCTTCTCTGGCCCTCAGCACCACTGCAGTTCAGAGCTTTGCAATCTTAACCTTCAAGAACCCAGGCAAATGTTTTTCAGGCAGCAAACTAAAGCATAGGCAACCCAATCACTTGTTCAAGGTCACAGAAGCGATCTCTGATGGAGCAGAAATGTGGAAGTAAGCTTCATGAGTGTGGTTGTCCTCTGCAGGACTGCCAACGTGTAACAAAGGGCATCCTTTGGTAGAAGACTTTATTCTCAGCCAGTTTGTTTTGTTGGACTTCTGGAGTGCAGCTGTATCCAAATGCTGTCTTCTGGCCAGAACATGCTGCAAATGGCAAGATGCCACAGCAGTGAACCGGGGAGAAGACATAACAGTGAGAGCAGAGGGCAGGCTGGCAGCTCAGCCAGCTCTTCTTCCTGGGCACTGCTGCACAGTGCATGCTGCCCAGCACTGTGTGTCTGGGGAGGAAAGACCCTTGGTGACCCCTAGACTCAGTTCCATTGAAT
Organism: Semnornis frantzii; assembly: GCA_013399775.1. Taxonomy (NCBI): domain Eukaryota; kingdom Metazoa; phylum Chordata; class Aves; order Piciformes; family Ramphastidae; genus Semnornis; species Semnornis frantzii. The sequence goes on along the minus strand of VWYK01130402.1, from coordinate 14,583 downwards.
CATAGACTTGTTTGGGGTGGAAAAGCCCTCTAAGATCGTTGAGTCAGGCACTGGAAGGAGCTGCCCAGGGAGGTGGTGGAGTCACCCACCCTGGACGTGTTCAAGGCTGGTTTGGACGTGGTGCTTTGGGCTATGCTTTAAGGTGAACCTTGCAGAGTAGGGTTCTAGGTTGGTGATCCTGAGGAGCTTTGCCAACCTGCATGTCTCTGTGAGTCCAGTCATCAACTCAACACCACCATGGCCATTAAACCACATCCCCAAGAGCCACAGCAATAGGTTTCTTGAACACACCCAGGGATGGTGACTCCACCACCTTCCTAGGTAGCCTGTTCCAATGTCTGACTGCTCTTGCAACAAAAAACTTTTTCCTCATCTCCAACCTAAACCTCTCCTGGCACAGGTGTAGTATAAGGCAGGGTCTAGGCCTCACTCCTTTTTGTGTTCATTGAAACTGATGAATTATCTATCTGAAAATCCTAATTTCCTGCTGAGGCTGGAAAGCTTGGGGAGGCCTCAGAGCACAGCAAACAGGCGAAACCCAGCTGCTGGTGTCACACCAGATGTCTTGCAGTGCATGTCACCTATACATATTCTGCTTTCAGGACACATGGAATCCTGGAATGGGTTGGGTAAGAAGGGACCTCGAAGCTCATCCAGTTCCAACCCCCTGCCATGGGCAAGGATATCTCCCACCAGCCCAGGTTGCTGAAGGTCTCATCCAGCCTGGCCTTGAACACTTCCAGGGAGGGGGCATCCACAGCTTCCCTGGGCAACCTGTGCCAGTGTCTCACCACCCTCACTCTGAATTGTTCAAGCAAAGCCTGGATGGGGCACTTAGTGCCATGGTCTGGTAGATTGGCTTGGGCTGGGTGATAGGTTGGACTGGATGAACTTGGAGTTCTCTTCCAACCTGCTTGATTCTATGATTCTAAATAGTTTCTTCGTAATCTCCAGCCTAAATCTCTGCTCTCTCAGCTCAAAGCCATTTATATTTGCTAAGCTTCATACCTGAACTTTACCCCCAGTTTTGGGTCCCCAGAGACATTGGAGTCTCCTTGCTCATTTATTGAGGCTATAGCCATCTTTTGCTGTTGGCAGTAGGTAACTCTGCTCCTGATATTTTTTTTTCCCTCTTAAGCTTTTCAAAAACCAGCCTCTTCCCTAAAATCAGGATTTCTCTGCTCACAGCTCTCTCCTGATCCCCCTGAGCGCCGCAGACCCCAGCTTTTCCCACTGACTCTGCTGTGCTGTTCAATACAGTTGGGTCTGTCCTGGCAGCAGGATTTGACACAGCTCTCTGATCAAGCCCAACCTTTCTGCAGGGTTCTGCCTCCACTTAGAGCCACCCTTCTGTTGCTTATAGAATCATAGAATGGTAAGGTTGGAAGGGACCTCAAAGATATCTAGTTCCAAACCCCTGCCATAGGCAGGGACACCTCCCACTAATACAGGTCACTCACAAAACCCTTTTTAAACACTAAAAATATTTGCATCTAGTCCTTGCATGTATTACTCTGTGTTTGCCTCCAGCCCTGATGTTATCATCTTTAGTGCTGGGGAAAAGCTTAGGTCTTTTCCCTCATCAAATGATTAAATAGACCAAAATAAATCTTGGTGCAAATCCAGCCTACTTCCAGTGCAAAACTAAAGCAGTTCTACCCAAGTTAGTGAATTTAATTCGTTCTAAATCAATTCACTGGGCTTGGAATGCTGCTGTACAGCAAATTTCCCGCTGCAGGTTGGTAACACAAATCTCCTGCACAAGCATCAACAAAGGTAGCTCAGTCTGAACCCAACACTGCAAATTCACCCCCGAATTCTGGTAAAATGAAAGCCCTGCCAAGTTTCCAGGGAATGTGTTTGATAAGGACTGGGCATCCTCATGACCTTACTAAATGCTCTGCTGGTGTGGGAATAGATCCTGGCCGCCCTGGCCGGTAAGAATAGCACCGCTGCTAACTTGGTAAGCGAGAGCTAAAAACAGCCTGCTTCACACCTTGCAGAAAGCACTCCTCTGCCTGCCGCCTCATGTGCAAGACCCAGCGTCTGAGACCAGGGGTTTGATTTAAAAAGGAAAGGCCACCAGAAGTGAGAGCTGAAAGGAAGGCTCTGGGGGTAATTAAAGCTGCCCTAATCTGGCTGCTTTCTGGCTCTAAAGTTACGCAGGCAGGTTTACATTGCCGCTCAGCCCATTAATGATGGATAATTAGACCACTGAGGAGCTCACATCACCTCTCACATCACCTTCTTTCCATAGGCTGCTGATGGAAAAAATAGCACTTCAGAGATTAAAATTCAAGTGACACAAAAAAGCACAGGGGAGATCACTCAGCAAAAGCACTCTCCCAAAATGCCCCTCCACGTTAGCTTGAGGTCTGAGAACTCTCTCCTTGCTCTGATTCTCTCTTCCCACTTAGTTTGTATTTGTAGTGGGCTGAAACACTGCAGAACCTGATACTGGGGTACGAAGGCCTGAATGCTCTGCTGACAATGGCAACAACATTACCACTTTGCTAAAGAACCTTCATTAGTCCCCAGTTTCTAAAGCAAGCACAGAAAGGTGGGTTTGAGGAGAAACTATCTGATTGGTAATGGCTGAGAGCAGCCCTGAGGAACAGGCCCTGGGGGTGTGAGGTGCTGAAAAGCTCAAGATGAGGCTGCAGTGTGAGTGCAGCCCAGACAGCAACTGTGTGCTGGGCTGCAGCAAGAGCAGTGTGGGCAGCAGGGCAAGGGAGGGGATTGTGCCCCTTGGCTCTGCTCTCCTCACACCCCAGCTGCAGTCCTGGGTGCAGTTGTGGAGCCCCCAGCACAGGAAGGACATGGAAGTGTTGGAGTGGGTCCAGAGGAGGCCGCCAAGATGCTGAGAGGGCTGCAGCAGCTCTGCTGTGAGGACAGGCTGAGAGAGTTGGGGCTCTGCAGCCTGCAGAGGAGAAGGCTTCCAGGAGAGCTTGGAGTGGCCTTGCAGGATCTGAAGGGGGCTGCAGGAAGGCTGGGGAGGGACTATTGACAAGGTCTGGGAATGGCAGGACAAGGGGAATGGGTTTGAAGTGTCAGAGGGGAGATTGAAAGTGGATGTTAGGAGGAAGTTGTTTGCAGTGAGGGTGGTGAGACACTGGCACAGGTTGCCCAGGGAGGTTGTGGCTGCTCCCTCCCTGGAGGTGTTCAAGGCCAGGTTGGAGGAGGCCTTGAGTGACCTGTACTAGTGGGAGGTGTCCCTGCCTATGGCAGGGGGTTGGAACTGGCTGATCCTTGAGGTCCCTTCCAACCTTACCATTCTATGATTCTAGCTGTCTAAACCTAGCTGAAGGAACAGCAAGGTCTCAGAATCACAGAATGGTCTGAGTTGGCAGGAACACCAAAGGTCATCCAGTCCAACTGCCTCTGCAGTAAGCATAGAGTTGTGGAATGGTTTAGGTTGGAAGGGACCTCAAAGGGCATCTAAAGGCAGGGACACTTCCCACTAGTACAGGTCACTCAAAGCCTCATCCAACCTGGCCCTGAACACCTCCAGGAAGGTTGTGGAGCACAGAATCACCCAATGGAATCAAAGATCAAAGATCACATTGGGTGATTCTGTGCTGCACAACCTCCCTGGGCAACCTGTGCCAGTGTCTCACCACCCTCACTGTCAAGAGCTCCATCCTAGCAGGGGCCATCCTTTACTAGATCAGCTTGCCCAGATGCAACTCTGAATCCAGATATTCTTGTCCCAAACCCTTCCCATTCTAAACCATTCCCTCATATTTTCTCTAAATCCCATCCTCCCTCCAACATCAGAAAAATCTCCCTTTCCAATCCAGTGAACTATTTACCTTGGCTTTTCAGGCTTTTTTTTCTTTCTTTTCTTTTTTTGATGCAATTACCCTTTTGCTTTTTCCAGCTGATTTGGCAGGCACTCCGAGACGAGCTGGGAGCTACTCTTCATTACTAGATGGGAGCTTTCCAAATCTCCCTCCCCCTAGCTTTTCTATAAATACCACTGCAAGATGCTCCTTCTGCTAACCATGGGCTTTTTAAAAATATGGCTTGATATAGCCCATGCTATGCAGGGAGAATTTTCAGCTGGAGGCTGCAGTGTTCTGGGAATCCTTGCATAATCTGGAATGTGCTATAAATAGAGCGAGCGCGCGGCGGAAGGGAAGCGTGACTTGGTTTGTAGCTATCTGCTTGCCACAGCTCCAGCCCTCCATCCAAAGTCAAACTGATCTTGTCAGGGCTGCCAAGCTGTCAGCCAGGCAGAGGAAGCTCCTGCAAAGTGCAAGGTGACTTTTCAGACTGAAGATGAGCGGGGGAGGAAGGAGGTTTCCCTTCTGCTGAGTAACTGGCTCCAGTCTTTTTAGCAGGCTGTCTTTGGGCTGTGATACTCTCCCACCATGAGAGCAGACTGATGGTTCAAGAAGGTCTGAGAGACACTGTCCTGAGTTGAGCTGCCCAGGGAGGTGGTGGAGTCACCCACCCTGGATGTGCTTAAGGGTGGCTTGGATGTGGTGCTTAGGGATATGGCTTAAGGTTTATGGGTGTGGTGCTTAGGGCTATGGCTTAAGGCTTACAGAATCTACAAGATTCTGTAGCTGTGGCTACAGGGTTCTAGGTTGGACTTGGTGCTCCTGAGGACCTTTGCCAACCTGAGTGTGTCTGTGATTGTGTGAGTTATGGTCTCCATTTGGTCCCTGTTGGTGCTGAAAAGAGCTGACCCTTTGCAGCGAGGATGCAGTGAGTGTGCAGCTGGACCTTCACCCTCTTGCTGTGTGTCCTTCACAGCCGCTGCTTCAACAGGAGAGCTGCTTAGGGCTTCCACAGGGAAGAGCTGTGTGGAAGCCACTACAACCTTCTCAGCCACCAGTTCCTATGAGGAGTTGCAGCTCCTAGCAAGGGGGATAGGAATCCTCAGGATTCTTATCTGAGTCTTGCTAGATCTGGTGGCAGGAGCAGGGAGAGGAGGCAACTGCAGTGCAGGGGCCAGCACCCAAATCCAGACTTCAGTCTATCCCATTGCTTGCTTGGCTACTTTTTATTTCCCCAGGGCAATGTTTGAAGGGCATTCTGGAGGGAAAAGGTGTCTCTGTTTCTGTGATCTGTGACCTCCTCAGGATTTGTCTCTTCCTTAGGTCTGTTCTTCTGAATCTCTCTGAATCCATACAGACAGCTTCTGCTGTCACCATGGAAAGCTCTGAAACAAATCTATTTGCCATCTTGTTATTCGCTCTGCCTGTCAAAGCTGATTCCTTCTTCTCATTCTCTTCTGTGAATGCTCCTCAGTCAGGTCATCAAATAATTGCCAAGTCTTCATTCCCAGTAAGCTGAACTGAAAAACCCCTTCAGTCCTCCTTAGCTACTTTCTGCAGAACTCCATTGTATTAAAAGTCCTCATCTTAAACATTGCTGAAGTGTAGATCGGGTTGCAGGGTGGCAGAGAGAGGGAGAAGCAGAAATTCCTGTGCATATCCCGGCTCTCTGAATGTGTCACCAAACTAACTGCATTGTGGAGCTAGGGAAAGGGCAGAGGAAAATCATTCTGGGTTTCTGGCCTTGCTGAATGAGGTAAGATGCAGCTAAACCACTACTACCGAGCAGCCCCTGGTGCTGAGATGCCGACAGCAGAGGGAATCCTTGCGACCCTGAAGTCTGTGTCACAGCTCGAGTGCACCCCTTTTCTCTCCTGCCAGGAAAATTTGTGTGGTCACACCACTTCTCTTGACTGTTTCTATTTTTAATAGGCCTCTTGAGTTTACTGGCAGTTGGTATTCCTGAAAGCAGACCTTATCCCACTGCACCCTATGCTTGGGTGCCTTTGGGCAGGGGCCCAACTCAAGTGGCAACACAAGACCTGCAAAGCTGCTCAGATGGGAGCTAGACTGCAGTGGCTTTCTGGAATGGCCTCACAAGACACATGGCAGCTCCAGAAATAAGTTTGGGAATGCTAACTGGAAAGCAGCTGGTTGGAACTGGGAGGAATGAAGGTGTTTGTTCCCAGCCCAGTGTTGTTCTGCTCAGGTGCAAAGAGAATCAGCCACCCATGCCAAACCAGTCCTGTACAAGTCCCACCCCGAGAGAGGAGGGCCTGTGCATGAAGCACAGTTCTAAGCTACTAGGAGAGAGTGGTTGGAGTGAAAGAGATGTAAATGGTGGCTCTTACCTGAGTGTGATTTCACTGGGTCAGGGGTTTGGAAGCTCCAGGAAACACCTGTAGAGCCATTATTAGCACTGAGCCCTTCAGTCTGAGAAGTCAGCCTCCTTCTCTAGATCTGGTCTGTTCAAACCAGACAATCCCAGTGGTGCTGTGTTACCGCAGTTTGTCTGGTCATAAAGTTAGCAAAAAACACAGCCTTGCACAAACCATGCTGTTGGCAGCTCCTGTTATTCTTCTCTTACTGTTTCGACTCAGCATTTGCATTACAAAAAAAAAAAAAATCAGATGTGGGCCCTAGTGTCAGAAACTTTTCTTCCTTTTGCTTCTAGTGAGTGACAAGGAAGATTATTTCTTACTGCTGTAATGCTTTGAATTTGATCCAAAGTACCAAAGAGGTGTAGTAAAACAGCATCTGGGGATGGAGCTGAGCTTAGAAAATAGAGATCCCTAAACAGCTGAGAGGCTTTGCAGCATTTTCACTTCCCTTAGCTTTTCTGAGACCTGAGGGGCATGGCACTGCACACAGCTGGACCTTCCCAAGGTGCCTGCTTTGGGGAGCTCACACTCCCTCAGAAGTTTCACAGCCCCTTTGAGAGGCAGGAAAACATTTCCCACAGCAGCAAAAGGGCAGGCTGAGGTACTGAGCAGCTCACTGCCTGTGTGCAAGCCTCAGCTGCCTACACTTCTGTTCTACCCACGAGATGTACCTGAAACAAGATCACACAGGACACATCGGGTCGGGAGGGACCCTCAGAGGGCATCCTGAGAAAGGCTTGTGACAGCTCCTGGCAGGCTGCATGGTGCATTGGATTGTGAGGTTGGAGAGCAAGAAATATTACATCAATGTACCCTTAGGGTCAGTCAGGGGACTCATGGAAACGTGTTAGAAAGCTGTTGAAGTCTGAGAAGAGATAGATTTGGCCCTGCTTCTCCCTTCCCAGGACTGCTTACCTATGGCAGAAGCCACCTGGCAGAATTTACTCTCAGTAAATCTCTAATGCTTGTGACTCTTTGGGGCTCTCCAATCCCAAGGTGTTTGGAAATACTGCAGGTTTTGTGCAGGATGGTAATTCAGAGATGTGCTTTCTGACTCCCACCTGCTCACTCCTTCACTTTTTCTCACCTAGGATCTATGTTTCTTTTTCTTCCCTTTTTCCCCCCCTCCCCAGTTGGCACCTTTATGTACTACTTTTTAAAGAGAGAGACCATGAGCTGTGAAACTGCTGCAGGTTGCTTCTTTCACAGGATCACAGAATGGTTGGGGGTTGGAAGGGACCTGCACAGATCATCTAGCAATAGCATTTTGAAAATCTCTTTGCCTATCCTAACAAAAAAATCTGTGTTTTGAATTGAGAACATCACTCATGAGTGCAATTGATATAATTAAAAAAAAGGAAAAGTGGGTTTACTTTAAACCTTCACTTAATTGTGTGCTCTTCAAGAGGCAGATAAACATTTTTTTCCCCCCAGAGAAAATAAGCAAGAAGAAATTAGGAGATCATCTTTAGAGAGATCATGAATTTAATTACAGGATTGCTCACTAGAACACAGATGCTCAAGAGTCATATGGAGGATGGCAACTGCTCCTCACTAGGCTAATGGCAGCTCTGATTGCTGTCCTTGCTTACTACCAACATTGAGTCAGTGGAAGGGATTAGAGTTTAGCTCAGTTTCTGGCAGGAGCAAATCCTGCTCATGTTTTCAACAAGATAAGCTCCCAGGAGAACATATGCTGCCTTCTCTCATAGCCTAGGAGGGACATCCTCTCTTCTCCTGTCTAGGGCAGAGCATAAGCTGCAGTTGTATTCTGTCTGGGACAGGGAATGGCTCCTTTGGCTCCCTGTAGTGAGTGAGTGAGCAAGGAGATGTTAGCTTTGCCTGGACAACTCCCATCTGCCAGCCAGTGAGAGATGGTGGGGCCACAGCAACACAACCTGAGGCACTCTTACTTCTGCTGAGCCTTATCTCACTCACTTTGCAGACGTGTGCAAAGGTGAGCATCAAGTGGTAGTGTTTTACCAGAGATTCCACCTGAGCTTCAGGCTGGGTGCAATTATGGCTGGCCCTCAACACAGATTCAGGAACAGATATACTCCTAAAGCTTAAGCACCTGATGTTGGGAGCAGGCTTCCTAATGCAGTGCTAGAGGAGAATTTGGAAGAGCAAGCAGCAGGGCATCCAGGGAGCTGCCTGCTGAGCAGTGTCCTGCTTTGTAGGGAAGGGCTTGAGACCAGCTGGGTCTTGCAGCCTGCATCACACAAGCAGTTTCATTTGCTGCAGTCAGGGAGGAGCTTCTGTCCAGTCAGATCCCACAGCTCTGCTTCCTCTCCTGCATGATGCCACTTCTGCCCATTCACTCACACGACACAGCAGGGCATCCTTTTTTTACCTTGTGATGGCATGTATTGCTGGCACCTCCTTTTGTGGTAAAGGCAACTCCTCAGGTGGGAGGACATGTGTGTTATTCATCCTTTTTGCTTGAAATGTGTTACAGAGCTCCAGACTGATTTCCATATTCCCTCTGCTACAGAGCTGCTATCTTTATGCCTTTAGCAGAAGAGTAGAGAAAATGATAACTGAAAATGTCAGTCATCTCCAGGTGGTTAAAAAAAACTCCACTGTTTCAGTGCTGGGCTTCAAATTAAGCCAGATACTTATTTTAGGCATCAAAGGTCTGGATCCTCAGGAATTTATCTCCCTGAAATAATTTGACTTCTGTGGGAGTTTAATGTGGCAAGATACTCATGAATCTGGGCTAGTGAAGTCCTTGGTTTGCTCTGGCCCTGGGTTTTGAGCAAAAGATAGCAGGTGTTGTGCAAGGTCCCTCCTGGAGAGGCAATGTAAGGACAGAAGTAGGTGTTTTGCCCTCCCAGTCTGGCTGCCTGTTACCAGTTGCCTTCAGCTCTGTGAGCTCCTCAGCCCTGTTGGAGCAGCCTGTGTCTGGAGCTGGCCTCTGTCGGCGTGCCCTGGGTCGGCCTAGGTTGCTTGCTCCCTTCTGAGTTGTTTGTGTGCTCTTCCCTCGTCTTTGCTCTTGGGCAAATGCTAAAAATAAGAATTTGCTTATCTAATTTGTATGGATCTTCACAGTCTATGTGATTTTGCTGTCTCCTTTCCCCTCAAGCAGTGGACAGATTTTCCAGACCTTATGACTGTGGACTATGCCTTCGCTGCTGTCATCAGGCAGAGTGGTTTTTGCTTCCCACACTGACATGTCAAATTGAGACACCCCAAAGTGCTCCACAGGGAATAGTTAGAGACTACAGCTTCTGTTTGTTCTGACCAGGCTCTGGACCTACTGACTTTGTATTTATTCTCAGCTCTGGAAGTCTCATGAGCACCTTGTAAAAATGTTTGAGTGTGCCTAAAAATGTGCTTGTACTTAGGAACTGATCTGGGGGCTTTTCTTTCAATGAGATGGGTAAGTTGTGTTTGGTGTCAGATGAATAACTGCTCTGACAGGAGCAGAATCAGGGTAAGCTCCCCTTGGTTGCCAGCCCCTCTGTGCAAAGCTTTGCTGGGAATGCCATCTCAGAGGAAGCTCAGCTTGTTCTGCCTTCCCAGCCTGCCCTCTCACTGCCCCTTCTACCCCAACAGCTCAGCAGAAGCTCCTGCTTGTCAGTTGCAAGCCTGCCTTTGGAAAAAAAGCTGTTCCTTAGAACCTTACAGATGGTAGCAAGGATTAAAGCTGCACTTTCTCTTCTTTCTGTATGCAGCATTCCTTTTTCTTCAGTTGAACCAAGGGCAACCTGATCTAGACGAGGATGCCCTTGCTTACTGCAGAGGGGCTCAGACTCCAGGACCTGTGGATGTCCCCTCCAAGCCAAACCATTCAGTAGTACTGAAAACCACCAAAGCAGTAAGCTGTGTTTTGGCAGCTTGGAAGTTCTTTGTGTCCTTACTTCAGCTGTAGAATTGCTTTATCCCTGAGCTGCTCAGCAAAGCAGAGCAGAGAGCAATGGAGTGGCAGTGCTGGTGTGCGAGGGACACAGCCCCCTGGGGGTCAGGGGTGACTGGAAGCTTCATCAGGGCCAAAGGACAGGAAAGAATTCCTTGTGAAAATAGTAAAAGCAGCTTGGGGAACTGTCAGAAGTGAAAGCTAGGAGCTACAGGGGCTCCACGGGAGAAATCAATGAACTGTGGTACGGAGGAGAGGATATCTGGGGCTGAGGGAAGGTCTGGGAGGACCCTAACCTAAGCCCAGAGAGTGTGAAAAAATCAGGGACAGTGCAGGTCTTCTGGGCTTTGTAGAACTGTGCTGTTAAATGACTTAGCAAGCACCTGTGTGGACCTGTTTACTTCCATCTTGCTCTTGTCTGATGTTGGGAACTTTGCCCCTGAAGGAGCAGAGCTGAAACACTCCTTGAGTAACGAGAGCTGCCATGAGCTGCACACACAGATCTAGGCCAAACCAAATTTAACAGCAGAGGTCTTAACATAGAGGGGCTCAGGGTAGTAACCAGTTGGCAAAACTTGTGGTTTGAGAGTAGATCTTTAGCCACACTCTGACTCCATTTGCACCAGTATGAAAACAGCTTGGTCCCAAGCCTCTGGCTGGATTTGTCCAGTACAGTCATTGTCCCTGAAAACAGGATTTGGTGCTTCCTGGGCACTCTCAGCTTTACTCTGGGATAAGTCAGATTTCTTGAGGGAATGTCCTGCCTGACAACAATACAGTGGTGAAACAGTGCTTTAGGGTTGCTTCTGCATCTGTGAGACAGGAGACAGGGCAAGGAAGAAAAGGAAATGTTTGAGAAGGAAGGAAGAAAAGGAATAGTTTAGAAAGGAAGGAAGAGAAGGGCAAGTTGAGAGAGGAAGGAAGGAAAGGAAAAGTTTAGAAAGGAAAAGTTAGAAAAAGAAGGAGGAAAAGGGGAAGTTGAGAAATGAAGGAAGAAAAGGAAAAGTTGAGAAAGGAAGAAAGGAAAGGTTAAGTTAGAAAGGGAAGGAAGGAAAGGGAAAGTTTGAAAAGGAAGGAAGGAAAGGGAAAGTTAGAAAGGGAAGGAAGGAAGGAAGGAAGGAAGGAAGGAAGGAAGGAGGGAGGGAGGGAAGGAGAGAGGGAAGGAAGGAAGGAAGGAAGGAAGGAAGGAGGGAAGGAAGGAAGGAAGGAAGGAAGGAAGGAAGGAAGGAAGGAAGGAAGGAAGGAAGGAAGGAAGGAAAGAAGGAAAGGGAAAGTTTGAAAAGGAAGGAAGGAAAGGGAAAGTTAGAAAGGGAAGGAAGGAAAGGGAAAGTTTGAAAAGGAAGGAAGTAAAAGCAGCAGTGTTTTAAGAATCATGTCCTGACAGTAACTTGTGGAGCTGCCTGCAGGCAGGTAGAGCTTGCCATGTCTCAAACAAGGCAGACAGAGCCCTGCTTTGCACACCAGGAGTTTTTTCCTCTCTAGGTAGAGAATGAAACTCTGGTTCCAGAAATTCAGTGGTGACTTTTGAGGCCATCAGAAGCTGTCCACAGCTCGCAAGAGTAAGTTCTGAAGGTAGATGAGTGTAAAGGAGGTGTGGAGCCTGTTCAGAAGGCAGCCCCAGATGTTGTTAAAAGTCAGTTTACTGAACAAGCAGAGGAAAAATAACCAGGAGCTGGAATTAGGCCAAGGGCTGCAGCAGAGTACCAGGGGCCTGGATTTATCATTTGCTGTTAATCTGGGCACTTGTCCTCATTTATCTCCCCTTCAGAGCTCCTGAGAGGAGCTTCAGAAGCACATTTCAGCACACTGTGGAAGCAGCCTCTGCTCACAGCTAGTGATGGAGGAGTCGTGCAATTAATTGCTGTTATGTAATGGCACTTGGCAAACAAACCTGGGCTGCTGCAGGGCAAAGAAAAGCTGAGGCTAGTTCTGGGGTGCTGCTTGGAAACACCTTGACCGAGGACCCAGAGCATCCAAACGCCTGAGTGACTTCTGTGGGCAGAGCAGGCATTGGCACCCATGCCTGCTGGTTACAGGTGGTGTGAGGAGGGCTCTGGAGATGGAGAGCTCCTGCATCACAACATCACAGAGTTAACCAGGTTGGAAAAGACCTCTGAGATCATCGAGTCCAACCTGTCAGCCAACCCTGCCACTTAACTAAGCCCTGGCACTGAGTGCCTCGTCCAGCCTGGGTAAGGGCAGCACCCAGCTGCCTCTGTCACAGCCCTGCAGCTCCTTGGCTCCTGCTAAGCTTTCTGTGGGTTCCACCAGCTCCTGGGAACAAGGTGATGTGGTCACCCACTGCACTGCACGGGGAGGCACCCAGCACAAAATCCTGCTTTCCCCTGGCAGGCCTTGCCAGCCACAGCCACATAGACTGTGGGCAGTAAGAATAAACAACTCAGGGCTTGCTGCTGTGCAGCCTGGGGAGCTTAACCCCACACCTGCTCCCCCATAGCTGTAATGCCATCAAATCACAGAACTACAGAATACAGAGAAACTTCTGGGTGCTTTAGAGACCCCACCCATTTGGGACTGCATTACAAAGCACAAATGAAAGCAAACACTCCTAAAAAATTCAAATAGATTTGCATTTGCAAAGAAGAGCCACACCCTGAGTACCCTCTGCTAGCCATAACTGCAGGAGAAGTGGCAAACCCATCACCAAGATGACAGGACACAGTCATTATGGGACCAGGGCAGAGAGCAACCAGGTGTGCCTGACCTGCAGGGCAAAATGCTGAGGCTGGAAGGGACCACCCAGTCTGACCGACAGCCTGAGAGCACTGTGGCCTTAGTGCCACATCCACACGTGCTTTGGAGACCTGCCAGGGCCTGCCAGGGGCTGCTGAACAACTGCAAGGAGCCAGCTGCAGGGCCTGCCAGGGGCTGCTGAACAACTGCAAGGAGCCAGCTGCCAGGGGCTGCCAGGGGCTGCCAGGGGCTGCTGAACAACTGCAAGGAACCAGCTGCCAGGGCGTTTCCTGTGCCTCACACCCACCCAGGGCACCCAGGGCTGGCAGAGACACTGTGACTGCTCTGCCTGGTAAAAGAGGCTGCTCAGGGAGCACCCAGTGGGAGAGGAGCTGTGGGTGGGATGAAGTCAGGAAGGCTGCCAGGCTCCCCTGTGACTCAGAGGGGGAACTCCCACCCACGCTGGGGGGGGACTCAGAGCCAACAGGCAGAGGAGAGGAGGCACAAAGTGTGGGTGGCTTTGCTGCCATCACTCTCTGTGGAGATCTGATACTGCCCTGGCAGAGCCTGGTGGCATTTGCCAGTCCTTGCTTCTGTCATCCCCAGCTTTGTCCTGAAAGCTATCCCAAAATTCATAGAATCACAGAATGGGAAGGTTGGAAGGGACCTCAAGGATCAGCCAGTTCCAACCCCCTGCCATAGGCAGGGACACCTCCCACTAGCACAGGTCACTCAAGGCCTCCTCCGACCTGGCCTTGAACACCTCCAGGGAGGGAGCAGCCACAACCTCCCTGGGCAACCTGTGCCAGTGTCTCACCGCCCTCACTGCAAACAACTTCCTCCTAACAGCCACTTTCAATCTCCCCTCTGACACTTCAAACCCATTCCCCTTGTCCTGCCATTCCCAGACCTCGTCAGTAGTCCCTCCCCAGCCTTCCTGCAGCCCCCTTCACATCCTGGAATCTTTTTTCTGTTTTGTAAAGGGGTCAACCAAGCAGTGCCTCTCTACCCCATGGCTAGGAGATGCCAGAGGTGACCTCTCTGCCTTGGTTTGGGGCATCTGAAAGTAGATTCAAGTTGCTATTACTGCATACTTGTATCACAAACTTCATAGATGGAGATATCAGGAGAGGATGGCTTGCTTTGTGTTCTGTTTTGCAAATGAAGGTTTATATAAAATCTCTGTTAACCTGTCACAATTTCCAGCATGCTGTCTTTACAATTTCCATCTCCATATTCACACTGGTTTTTAAATGCCTCCTCCCTTTCTCATTTGAATCACAAATCCCAAGCCACAGATTTGCAGTGCTATTTATAAAATGCAGAGACTGAGTTGGGGATTTTGCTGGTTAGAGTTGGGAGTGGCTCAGGTGTGGAGCCTTCAGGTGTGGAGCCCTCACCATCCAAGCAGCAGTTGTATCTTTCCTGTTGAATCCTACTGTGAGCAGCAAACGAGCAGCACTGCAAACAAAAGCAGTTAGGTAGCTCTGGTTTTGCACTGGGGATCTGCTAACCTCTGGTGGGATGCCTGATTCTTTGCTTTTGGCTTTCTGCTGTTGCCTAGGGTGCTCTGCTGCCCTTCACTAGTTCCTCATTGCATTTGTCAGAGGAGGTGAGAGTGCATCTTTCTTACCACACATCTCCACCTGAGTGTAGTTCCCAGGCTGATTAACCATGCCTTGTGAAACTGGGACTTGAGTGTCTCTGTCTCCTTCTCTGGAGACATCTGGATGCATTCCTCTGTGCCCTGAGCTAAGTTGTCTGGTCCTGCTCTGGCAGGGGGGTTGGACTGGATGAGCTCTTTGGTCCCTTCCAACCCCTGTGATTTGTGTAGGTGCACTCAAAGTCAGAGAATCACAGAATG
>VWYK01130401.1:8413-35538 GCA_013399775.1 Semnornis frantzii | reverse complement strand
GATTTTTTTTTTATTGAAGTAAAAAAAAAAAAAAAAAACCAAAACAAACAAAAACAAAATGAAACAAAAAAAAAAAACAACACCCCAAACAAACCCAAAACCAAACCAACAAAACAAACAAAAAAACCCACACAAAATAACCCCCTCCTTTGAAAAAGTGTACAAAGATCCATTCTGAATTATGACAACTAGGTAGTCACACTATTATCAGCTATACTAAGATTGGACCCGATGATCTTAAAGGTCTTTTTCAAGCAAAATGAGTCTATGATTCTCAGATAGAGATTTTAGTGCCAGAGAAAGTATAACATTAATAGCTGCTATGCTGGAAAACAAATTAGAAACAACCACCAAAAAAAAAAGAAAAAAAAAAAAAAGAAAAAAAAAACCCGACAACCACTAACCCCACAACAAAAAATTAAAAAAACTCACCACAAAGCAGCAACAAACAAACAAACAAAAAAGCAATGCAATAAGCCCCCCTCAATTAAAAAATCCAAAGCAAAACAAAAACAAACAAAAAGGACCTCAGACTCACCAACCCTGAGTTTGTGTCTTTTTTACTTGAAAAAGAGAAGGAGTGTTAAGTCAGAGCTGAGAGCTTGCACTGTGGAAGACTCTAGGCCTGTTTTCTGGTTCTTGTGACTATAACCAGTGGAAACTTGTTTGAACAGTTCTGGAATGACAATTTACATTTTTCTACAGGGTTGGATTTAATGTATTTTGTAAATTTGTCTGTATGATGAGCACATGACAGTTTTCCTTGGGTCATTTGCATAAAATAAAGCTACACCCTCGAAACTGTACTATTAGAGTAACTACCTGAGCAAGGGGGAAATTTGTATAATATTTTTAAGAAGCTCATTTGTAACTTATGTCTATTAGAAGCAAACTTCAGATTTGGAAAAATACCAAGTAAACCTGATATTAAATGCTCCTTGTGTTTTTTAGAAAAGAGCCTGTAAAACTTGTACTAACTGGTCTTGGGCTCTTTCTCACGTACTTAATTTTTTCAGGGGGGATGTTTTTGGGTTTTGTTTGTTTGTTTGTGATTTTTGTTACTTAAGCAACTATAAATGAAAATCATAAATTTAATTCTGGACATGAAAAATCTACTGTGGATATCATCTTGGAATTAATATGGTATTTATGATACTGCAAGTCCTCTAAATTTAGGAGGATACTTGTAGGTTTTTCTACAATTTCAAAGATAATTATAACTGTCAGGTTCAGTTTGAGATTCCTATGGAAAAATGAGGCTGCATTTGATACCTAGCATTTGCATTGCTTGAAGAAATACATTTTTATTTTTATGTATATTACTCTGTTTCTTGCTAAAACTGTAGCTCAGGGCAGGCAACTTTGAAACTTTTGAACCTGAGTGGCTTGGGGTTTTTTTCTTTAATACAGAGAGATTAATTTTAATTGAACATTGTATTAACTGTGATAATTAACTCAAATACAGAAGTCAAAAACTTCTGGTTTTTTGTGAAGCTTTTAGTTGTCAGTTGCTACGTAATTTTTATATAAAGAACAAAGTTATAATTGCTTTTAAATAGTGCTGAATGTTAAGATAGGAATTGCTGACATCTGCAAATCATGCAGTAGATTATGTGTATGGTGATAATCTACCTAGGATCAAGAGCAACTTGCACTGTGAATGCTACAGCATGAGTACTTAGTATAATGATACCAAGTCTTTCTGCAAGAGAAGGTAAGTAAACAATTACTCTGTGATTCCTTCTTGCTATAACTGCATTAGGAAAAAAGGGCATGATTGCTGAGAAATATTACTAATCAGATGTTTTTTAAGGTAACTTAAACTTTTAAAGATTCCTCCAGGCATTGGAAGATCCAGCAAGGATCCATATGAAAGCAGCAGGACTGTACAATTAGCGTGTTCAGCTGCCTGCCAGTGCCCCTTCTGGCTTCTCACCTAAATAGCCATAGATGGCTCAAACCAAGCCATCACAGTGAGGCTTGTACACTTTATGATTACTCCCCTGTTTGCATCTTTACTTAGATCAAGTGCTTTTCTGTTTATAAATTGTCTCAATTTTGCATCAAAGGTGATGACTCAGTTTGGGAACTTTCAAGTTACTTTAGTAGTTGCTGTTTACCAGTTGCTGCGAGGTGTGTATCTGGTTTCAGCTTTGACTAAGTTAAGGCAAAGCACAATTTAAGGGCTTTGGATTGAGTCTGGCTCTTGCTTTCTACAAACCATATATCATTGTTACAAAGGGTTGTCCTGTGGCTGGTTAAAGCAAGATGGAAACACCTATGAGAAGATCCACTTTGAGAAATATGTGTTAATTTCAGACAAAAATGCTTTTTTATTTGGTGTTTACAAATTGCATTTTTTTTAGCTTTGCCTAGAGCTACAGGGAAATGTTTCAAAAATAAGATGTTTAAGTAAAATGACTACAAAAGCACCCAGTCTTCCATTTTTTGTGTATTTCTTCTTCTGAATAAGTTATACTCTAATAAAAATTAAAGAGCAAGTTGCATTTCGAATATCAGGTCATCGTAATTCATTGACATTAGGCCACATAACTGAATAATGTCTTACTTCAGTGAAATACATCAAATGAGATCAACAATTATGACTCATAAACATGCCTCCCAGGCATAAAACAGCAGGGAATTAGCATGTGAGGCTGATAAATATGCATGTAAATAAGCTCCCAAAGGAATAACATGGGTTTGATTGATAGGTTTAGAATTGGAACATATGTAAACCCCTTTATTCCTCATTCTGGTGTAGCTAAGTAAAGATGCGTTTTACTTGTTAAAAGTTTGAATAACTTTGTAAATCTTAATGCCACATCTGCTTTTGTGTGTGCAGGCACGTGTGGGTGTCATTTGAGAAAGTGATCGAATGGTCTGCAGTGAGATGCCCTCACACCAAGGCTGCTGTGTTTGGGTGTGGGAGCAGTTCTGTATGTGCACGCACATGGGTGCGTGTTTGGGCACTGCGCGTTAGGTGGTGTTGAACCAAAGATGATTCTGGGGTTTGTTTTTACTCAGAATTTACTGATTTTAAAGCTTGCATTGTAAGTAGAAACTGAGTTGTGAGTGTTGGTATACGCACTGGTGTATTTATTTTTGCAAATATATTCCGTATTGAAGGCAATTACTACTTACATTACGGAAAGTCCCACAAGTGCTGCTACATTTAGTAGTTTGGCAGTGATTCTTTACAAACTCCCATTTTTGTTGGCATCTTGCAGCATGAGCTCTTATCTGCAACTTCAAAGTACCTATCACAGCAGTATCTTTATGTTCATCAGCACAAGCATCTATGTGGTGCAGAGATTTGCATCCATACTGCTAGAAAAGTATATAATATACTTCGGTGTTTATAAAACATTAATATTTTGCTTCGCCAAATGCAGACCAATTGTTTGCCATTGTCATGTGGCCTGGTGTACATCTGCTTTATTACCATTCCCTGCTATTAGGCAATAAAAACTTTTCCAACTGATGCACGCTTACTGATGTTACATCACACTGTAATTATGCTAAAGTGGTCTTAGACCAGTGACAAACAAGATGCAAACACATTTTGAATAGTACAAAGTGCGTATTGACTGTAGATGTTATTTACATGTGATTTATAGCTAAAACAGTCTTTCTGAGAAATGTGAGATGGAGTTGATAGCAGAGATCACAGTTGTTCACATATGAAAACCTCAGATCTATAATACCTCCCTTTTGCTTAAGAGATACCTTTCTGAGGAAATAACACTTGAGTAAAATTACTTCCATCTGTTTAGATTTATAGGGTAGCAGAGAATATGTTTTGCGGTTAAGATCAGTAAATTCAGGAGCTACTGCTTCATTCTGAAAGCCATCTCTTTTTGCAGCTTAAAAATAAATAAATAAACTTGTAGCACTTAGAGACATCAGAGTCAAATCTCACGTGAGTTCTCATGAAACAATTTATAGCTACCTTGTGTAATTTGTATAGAAATGTTAAGTTGATCCCTGCTCTAACAGCATCGACTGCTTAACCCAGAATGTAACAGCCTGTGACACCAAGAAAGAGCAAGCCCCATACAGTAGACTAGGAGAGGAGATTTTGCATAACAGAGCTGAATAAGCAGATTGCTATTGGGAACTCTCCTGAACCATGTTTCTAGCTGCGTAGCACTGTCCTTTTTCACAGAGGATGTCTAGATAGCTCTTGAGCCAAGTGAAACAGAAAATAAAGCACTCCCCACTCCCGTGCTCCCAGCATTGTGCGCTTTTACAGTCAAGGCATTGACAGGTTGTCACTCAGTTTCCACTCCCCACAAGGAATGTCCTTGAATGGGTCAAGAGAAGCCAGAAAATTGTATTATTTTCATTCACCTCTAGAATTTTCCACATTTTCTCCAACATGTGTGAAGCCACTGGGAAATATGGTTAAATGAGTTAAGCAGACATCACCCATCTGTGCATCTCAGGGAAAATAAAAACAGTGCTGTCCCTCTGAAAGCTTTCTTGGTACATAACCAAAATCAGAAGAGCAACCACACTCTAAAGCTAAACCTAGCAAGATTCGTGCAGGAAATAAGGGAGGAGCAGGTTGAAGAGACTGCTTGTTCTGACTTACTCTCATCTTGCTGGTGCATGGCCTCTGCAGAAAATACGATGGTCTGAGCACCTGTGCTCCTGCCTGAGGCTGCTGGATGCCTGTGAAAATACAACTGTGCATTGTAGCTACTTCAGGCAGTGTTAAAAAACAGCCATTCAGCCCCAGCTCTGAATCTCAGTCCCCTCACTAGCCAAAATGATTGTGT
The DNA here is from genome assembly GCA_013399775.1 of Semnornis frantzii. Taxonomy (NCBI): domain Eukaryota; kingdom Metazoa; phylum Chordata; class Aves; order Piciformes; family Ramphastidae; genus Semnornis; species Semnornis frantzii. The sequence continues at coordinate 30,754 of VWYK01130401.1, read as the reverse complement.
GGCAGCTCCTTCCTTGTTTGTATAAATGTTCTATAATTCTAGGTAGAGGACACCACAAGAACCCTGTTTTTGCTTGGGTCTCGATTCGCTCTTTAATATTGTTCATTGCTGCTCTTTCTAGTACTCAAATGATTTGTAATTTGTATCTCTCAAACGGTTCCCACTTGGATCTCTCATGCACTGGAAAGTCAGATGCCTGACATTACTGTGTAAAGTTAAGTGCTTGGGGTTAATGAATGGCATTAAATTTTATGAGGTCATGTCCAGTAGATGTTAAAAGAAGCTTAAGGCAACTCTATCACTGATAGAAATTAACAGTTGACACAAAAGAATGCCTGAGGGAGTTCAGTTCTAAGCAAAAATAAAATTGGTGATATAAAAATTAAAATATAGAGTCATTGTCATTAATATAAACATTTTTGTTAGGTAATTGGTTATGTGTTGCAGTAAAAGAAATGAGACCTCACCATTTGAAATGAATGAGTATTATTGTATCTAGAAAGCAATTAATGTTTTTAGTAAAAAAAATCTACAGCAAGTACAATATTTATATTCTTGCAGTAAACATGTAACCTTTGGGGCTATATTTATCAAATAGTCTCCACTTATTTACATTACTTTTTTCTTTGGGCAGAATGTGTTTTCCCTAGTGGAGTGTGTTATTTTGTTTCATTAGACCTTTATTTCTACTCACATGCATTGCTTATATTACAGACCAAATGAGTAAATTCTGTGTACTTAAGTCATCTAAGATTTGTATTTTGGGGTGACTGATGGATGGCATGGCAATTCTGTTTCAGAAAGGAAATGGCTACATTAACTTATGGATAGATCTGTTTTGCATAATTATGTGGGGAACTATTCAGTAATTACACTAGTATTCACATGCTGTAATTTTCGTCATCTTTATTCACTGTCATTCCAATGAGAGGAAATGGAAAACTCATTCAGATGTATGTATTCTTCCTTGCTCTTTCTTATGACCTGCAGTCACAGCATATAGTACTTACTCAAATAATGCCTGTGCCTGAGTTAGCTCCTGTCTTGAATTTGACTCCCGTAGTATGTCTGTAAATTCTGTACCTATACTTAAAACTCTCTAATTCCATGCTATGGCTATGTCTAAATGTGGAGATCTTTTCCTTTCCCATCGCTCCAGCTCTGTGCTGTCTGAATATAGTGTTGGTGGTAACATGGTGGACAAAGCCTGTTGAGAATGCAGAGCTCTAGTCTGGAGCGGCCAAAGTTTCTGGATCAGAAGGCTTTCCTTCTCTCCAGCTGGACATACCTATCATACAGCACAGCAAATCATGGCCACAACCTGAATTTGGAAGGTGAAATATGAAGGAAAAGAGAAGATATTTTAGAATATGTAGTTCCTCAGGATGGTTCTGCTGCTCTCCAGGTGTTTTGTGTTTTAAAATGAATTACATCTGTGAAATAACTTTTCAAACTTTCCTTAGGTGGTACTTGGTCAAAAAACCCTCAGTAAAAAAGCTGATACTCTCTGATGCTGGGTGACATTTTTGTCTTGCATCCAGGCTGTTTTTATTTTTGGATAAAAGAAGTTACACATTTTCTGTCTTAGAGAACTGGCAGAACTGTCTAGTGAAATAGACTTACTTCACGTTTCCCCCATTATCATGTAAGCTAATTCATCAACGTTTTAGAATCATAGAATCAGTCAGGGTTGGAAGGGACCACAAGGATCATTGAGTTCAAACCCCTGTTCCATGGGCAGGGACACCCTACCCTAGACCAGGCTGGCCAGAGCCTAATCCAACCTGGCCTTGAACACCTCCAGGGATGGGGCCTCAACCACCTCCCTGGGCAACCCTTTCTAGGCTCTCACCACTCTCATACTGAAGAACTTCCTCCTCACCTCCAGTCTGAATCTCCCCACCTCCAGCTTTGCTCCATCCCCCCCAGTCCTGTCACTACCTGAGAGCCTAAAAAGTCTCTCCCCAGTTTTTTTGTAGGCCTCCTTCAGATACTGGAAGGCCACAAGAAGGTCACCTGGGAACCTCCTCTTCTCCAGACTGCACAGCCCCAACTCTTTCAGTCTGTCCTCACAGCAGAGCAGCTTCGGCCCCCTGAGCATCCTCGTGGCTCTTCTCTGGACACACTCCAGCATGTCCACATCCCTCTTGTAATCAGGGATCCAGAACTGGCTGCAGTATTCCAGGTGTGGTCTCACCAGAGCACAGCAGAGGGGGAGAATCCCCTCCCTTGCCCTGCTGGGCACACTTCTGATGCAGCTCAGGTTCTGGTTGGCTTTCTGGGCTGCAAGTGCAACCAGGGAGACTTCAGTATAATTGTGTGCAACAAAAAGTCTGGTCGTACTTGTCTGATTTACATTTTGAAGCCTCTTACTTCTTACATCTCCTGGTGTTCCATATTTCCATCTTTAGCTCCATTCTGAAGTGCCAGCAGGGATCGACACTTCTCTTACCCCTCACCAGAGGGCAAAGGGGGAGAACAGAAATCTGTCCCATAATGTATTACACACTTTCTCACAGAAATGTCTTGTGGGGATTTTCTTTCTCAGTATCTACAACAAAGGGAGCGTTGTTCAACAAGCTACCTTGCACTGTAGTAAACAGAAGTGTTTTGTCATTTTGCCTGTCAGTTTGATACATTTTTACATTCAGATGTAGCTGTGGACTTTTAACGACATCTAGGGCTTACTGCTAAGGCATATATGCTTTTGCTCTTCAAATTCTGCTAGGACCATCATTAAAAACATACATCTGCTATTTACCATCCCAGCACACAGTTGACACTCTTTAAATTAACTAAAGGTTAATTTAAAAGATTTGTATTAAAAAGTAGTGTTTCCATTATGCTACGTCATATTTTAATTTGGCTGTTTAAAAGATCTAGCTCAGTACTTCTTTTCTACTGTTCAGTGTCATGCATTTTCATCAGAGACATTTATAGAAAATGTAGAGTACTGCTCCATTTCATGTTCTCTGAGGTATGAGTCTACAAGATACACAATGTATTCTGAGAATTAGCAGCCTTAATTACAGCCTCAAATTGGGATTCTAGGGTTTCATGGCTTCATCTTAAAAAGCCAAGACAAGCAAATTTAAGCTCAGGTGTCCCTTTCTGGTGCAGGTTCCTTCTGTACAGTTAGTTTGATTTGAATAAAGGCTGCTCCACTGTCATCAGAACATCCCTTTCAGGCTTGAGTATTTGAGTCTGTGTGGCATTGGTATTTACTTTTAGGCTGCTGGGGTTTTTTTTCAGATCATCTTTCTCAGGTTTGCCAGGTACTGGTGCTGTCACAAACAAATGGTATCCTAAGATCATAGAATCATAAAATCATAGAATGGTAAGGTTGGAAGGGACCAACCTTGGTTGGGATCCAACCAAGGATCATCTAGTTCCAACCCCCTGCCATAGGCAGGAACATCTCCCACTAGAAAAGACCACTCAAGGCCTCATCCAACCTGGCCTTGAACACCTCCAGGGAGGGAGCAGCCACAACCTTCCTGGGCAGCCTGTTCCACTGTCTCACTACCCTCCCTGTAAAGAGCTTCCTCCTAACATCCAGTTTCAATCTCCCCTCTGCCACTTCAAACCCATTACCCCTTGTCCTGTCATTGCAAGACCTTGTCAATAGTCCCTCCCCAGCCTTCCTGTAGCCCCGTTCAGATACTGGAAGGCTACTCTAAGGTCTCCTTGAAGCCTTCTCTTCTGCAGGCTGCGGAGCCCCAACTCTCTTAGCCTGTCCTCATAAGAGAGATGATTTTATTATTTTAACAGTTCACTTCTAGGTTGTCTTACCTCAGAACTGTTTCTGATGGAACATCTTTAAGGTTTACCCAGATAACTTTAAACTTTACCCAGAGACTTAAGTTGCTTTATTTCAAACTCAGTCGCACAATATATTTACTAAGGAATGGGGGGAAAAAGTGCTTTCTGTTGTGTTATGAATGATGGATAAAGGAAGTAAAATCATATGCGCTTCTAAGATGTAGTATTCATAGTTTAATAAACCATTGCTTATCTCTCTGCTTTTGGGTACTTTTGTCTGTAATGCTGCCAAAATGTGTTACGTAGTTACATTATTTAAAGAATATATTTTCAATATATTCGAGCAGGATCCTATTTCTAACTAATTTAACAGATTATCCTGCAGTTCATGTTGACAAACATCCAAAGTAGATCTGACTGCTTCCAGCAGTGCTAACAGGACTTGTGTTAGGGTGAGGCGGCTGCAGCTGGGGGGTGCCAGGGGAGCTGAGCTTCCTGGGGTTGCAGGGATGCTGTGGGTGCCCAAGTGCCTCTCCCTGGTGCTGGAAGTTTTACTAACTGGCTTCTTCCCAAGTTGCTTCAAGTGGGACGTTCTTCACATCTTACTATGGCCTTTTAAAAATGCATTTGAGGAAAGTCCAGGCATTGCCCAGGCTTGCATCTCTGTGACAACTTTCTAACTTCAATCTTCTCATCTGCTTCCTCTTCCCCAGAGCCAAAACCCACGGTTCAGCTGTCAGCTCTCAGGGGTAGTGCCAGCACCTCTATGGGATGCATGCTCCACTGCCTTTTAGCTTTGCCTGTTCCTGAATTTCTGTTTCCATTTGCAGCAGTTGTGTTGCTTCTTTTTGTATTTCTGGTTGTCTCCTAACCATGAATGCTGTCTGTTCTCCCACTCCAGTTGAGCAAACAGCTAATTATTACACATGTCAGCACAGTACGCACATGGATGCTCTGATTTCAGGCTATACCTCTTTGCATGTATGTGCTGAGCAAAGGAAAGTGGTATGATTTTCACAGTGTTCCTGAATATATTTACACTCAAAGAAGGAGGTCCAAGAAAGTTCTGCTTTTTTGGAGGAGCCTTTGGCATCTATCACTAGTGCTATAAGTCATCAGCCTGTTATAGTAGCTTCCTTTGATAAGGCACAGCAAAGAAAAAAAGCAGAATTGCTCCTGCTCTTTTTAACCTCTAGCCCTGCTTATTATGAGACCACCACCCCAACTTTAGGAGGCAAGGCTGTATGTAACCATCAAGTGGCTTCCTGGCCAGGCTGACCTTTCTTCTCGGAAACCTGTTAGTGTCAGTCGAAGAGCAACTAGCTTCTTGTTGAAAGGGCAATCCTATTTCAATAAAAGAGCACTTAATCCTTTCTCGTTTGTCTTCTACTATCATTTAATCTTGGCAAAACAACATTGTTAGGAAACTTCTGCTCAGTCTTTTTCTGCTCTGTTTTTTTTTTCCATAGACTTGATGGAATATTCATTAACGCTTTTGAATATGAAAATCCAGCTATACTTCCACACAATTTATTATCCTAAGCTGAAAGATTGCATCTATCTGGAAGATAGAAATATGGTTAAAAATAGGATGTAATTAAAGTAAATTAAAGGACAATAGTAGCCCACAAACATATAAAGGGGTGGTATGTTTTTCTTATTGTCAATGTAAATGGTCTCTGGAGACCACCTTTTTACAATGATTGTGCATGTCTAAGATTAAGCAAAGCTGCATGACCAGTGCTATCTCAGGAGGATGCTGAGTCATTAACTCATGTTTATTGCCTCTTACCATCTTTAGATTATTGCAATTTATAGCTCAAAGGCTTTTTAGGCTGTTTATAAGTTAAAATTAGCTAAATTCTTCTGGATGCAAGTGATAAGTCACTTACCATTTGTATATCATGGGATATAAGTTCATAGTGGTGATGCTGAGCAGCTTTTAGATTTTTTTTTTCCCCTTTCTGTGCAAAGTTGAATTGTGCTACTTGTCCCTAGCTATACTGGATTACTCTATCCTATTCTGCTATTTTGTTAAGTGTGTATGGTCTTAAAGAATTTACGGGAGTTAGAGATTGTATGATTTATACAGCTTCCAGTTCAATCAGACTACATTAAAATGTTTCTGTCTTGCCCTGCATCTTTTGAGTATTTGTATATCGCTGGGATGTAAGTTCATAGCAGTGATGCCGAGCAGCTTTTAGATATATTTTTTTCCCCTTTCTGTGCAAAGTTGAATTGTGCTACTTGTCTCTAGTTATACTGGCTTACTCTGTCCTATTTTGCTAATTTGCTATTTTGTTAAGTGTATATGGTCTAATAGAATTTACTGGAGTTAGAGATGATATGATTTGTATAGCTTCCAGTTCAATCAGACTACATTAAAATGTTTCTATCTTGCCCTGAGTCTTTTGAGTCACATATGGTGGTGATCTAGGAGCTTACACATGGTAAATGATTAGTGATCCTAAGTAACAGATACAGGCTGCAGTACTGAACATTAGGACGGAAGTGAATAAAGCATATGAACAAAATAGACCAAAGACAGAAGATGCGCTAGGAGAAGTAATAACCAAAAGAAAAAGTTAAAAGAATCACATTTTACTTTTACTTTATCCTGTGTTTTTTTAGTTTTACCAGTCTCATTGCTGCTAGCAGCACAGACAGGCATTACTGGATTAAATGCTTATCGACTTCTGTGGAAGGCACAGTTGCTTATGTGAGCTGGTATCATCTGGTCCCTACTAAATGGGAAGTCCAACTATTTTTCCATGTATGTGCATTTTCTGAAGTGTTTAAGTCACTATTACCATCACAGTTAAACTTAACCTTCCCATCATGCTCAAAGAGATTATATTAAAACACCTCTGGACATAAATTATTTAATATTTCAGTACCTCGCAATCACCAGAGAATTCTTCTCAAGCATTCCTATGAATTAGTTCAATGGTATGAGAGTAAAATTCCTTATTCTGTATATTTTATTTGCTTCAGTGTAGAATACTTTGTATAACTCAGCCTATTTTGGTAAATGCAGAGACTTCATTGGGAAGAGAAGTATTAGAAACAGGTCTTTTGAATGTACTTACTGTTGGATTTCTTTTGAATTGAGCTGCAAGGGACTACGTTTCTTAAACACCGATGCTGCAGTATGATTTCAAAATCAGTCATCTGGACTTTGGTGTATCTTTTCCCAACCATGCTTTTCCACACATACGCTGTATGTGTGGAAATGTGATATGTTAATTTACAGGCTAACCTAATGACAGGATCAGTGTGTTTAAATTTGTGAACACTCATGAGCAGTTTCACTTAAAGTGGGAACCCTCCTGTTTTTATGGGTCTTGATTTAAACTGAAGTGCATAGACAAAATTATTTCACAAAGATTTTGCCTGGAGAATATGCAGAGTTTACTTACATGTTTGTATACTTCTACACATATCCAGTTGTGATTTTTATGTGGAGAGATCATAGAAGATGCTGTTTGATTGTTTGCAAGTTCAGCAGTCCAAAGGACACCAGAATTGACTGGGTTTAGGTAACTGTTATCTCCAGAAGTTTTTTTCTTGACTGCAAAACAATTTGCCTGCCTATCATAATGTTCAGCAGCTTTCTGCAGGGCTAAAACCGGCTTTGATTTTGCACCTTGGTGTCAATGGTCCTTTCCTGTGTGACCAGCTTTCGGACTACCATGTGAAGGTTCTCTGTTGTGTTTGGCAGTTGTATTCCATTCCTAACTCAGGCTTAAAGGAGAAAAAAACCTGTTAATGCTTGATGTATTTTTCTCGTATTAATAGTAAAGGATAAATATTTCAGCCTGTGTAAGACTTTCATACTTCTAATAGTCAAATCTCACCATTAACTGTCTCCATATATTGCTCATTATTATAGTGTATAATGTTTTATTTAATTAGTGGCAAAATATAATATTTTAGGGCACAGATGTTGAGAACAAAATGCTACCGAGAACACTGTACCGAGCAATGCATGCATTCAAAGTATGCATCTAGTGCTAAATGGACTTAAAGCAAGGGATAGAGAATCAGGTTTGTGCTTAAGAGATTGCTCACCAAAAAGTTGCATCATATTTATTTCAGAAAACTGAAGCAACTTACTTAGAGTGAAATGTTCTTCAGATTTCCAGCCTAATAATTATTTTATAAATATCAGAAGTGCAGTGCACTTAATTCTTTAGCTGAAGGCATTATTTTCAGTTTCTGTTCCCTGCTTCGAGCTTACTCCATTTAATCATTTTAAAAGCTTATTTGGTGTAAATTGAATTTAACACTGTAGTTGCAAGGGTGTTACGTAAAAAGTCCGAAACAATGCGTGTAGTTTAAGGGCTGCTGGTAACCAGCGCTGGAACTTGGGAAGGGGAGCAGCGGCAGCATCATCTGAAACTCTGCAGCACCCTCTCTTGACACGATGCAGCAGTGCCGGGAGCTCTCCTCCCTCCCTCCTCCACAATCCCGCAAAACACAGAACAGAGAAATCCACAGCTTCACTACCTTTTACTTTTTTAGAGATCTAGTTTATGTAGTAAAATCTCTGTTTGCTGTATGTTTTGGGATTAGTTTTCCTTTTATTTATTTTTATTCTTTTCCCCCTGCCGTTTTGGTTTTAGCAGCAGACCCGAATCAGTCATGTTAGTCTTTTTGCATTGTATTTTCTTTTTCTTTGGTACCGCGATCCTGAAGACTTTGCAAACTGCATATTTGGTGCTGTAGGAATACAAATCGTCTGCTCTTTTGTAAACCTTTCAATTGTCAGACTGCTCTCTTTCAAAATAATAGAGGAACCTGGAATCGCCCATGCTAAAATTAAGAATTTATAACTGTATGGAACAGATGTTTTCATAAACATTTGCTATAATTAATTTCAACTGGGGGATTGAAGGAACAAAGCAGTTTTTCCCTCTTCAAAACTTTATTGCCTTTTCCCCATACAGCAAACTTGGAAATCTTTGCTTTAATATTGTTAATGAAACAAATTTACTCCTCTGTTTGGTTTTCATTGTGAGAAAGGAAAGCTTAATTTGAGCATGATAGCAGCCTTTGGAACCACGGACAAATGCAGTGAATTTCAAGCATCATGTATAAAGGATTGAAATACAGGGTGTAAGTCTTTAGGTGTTCCTTTCTAAGAGAACAACTCTGTGGTGTCGATTGTCAGAGAATCCTAGACGCTAGAATAAATTTTATCCTGCTCAGTTGGTGAATTTCTGATCTGTGGAGTAAACAGTATGGAAGAATTTTATGTTGGAGGAGTTGCGAACCTTGGTGTTACAAAAAGCAAAATAGTCTCATGGCATTATATATAGTTTTAATACATAGTAAAGTGCTTATTGTATGTTGATTACCCCTTTATACTCACAATAAAGGTCTGCAATCTGTTAAGCAGGGGTTTAAAATTTTTTTTGCATTATATGAGGAGCACATTTCGACTAAAATCATTCTTGCATATTTGTATTGTCGCTAGTTTTTTTGGATATATTGTTTGTAGCTTATGTATAGCTTAGGGCCAGATTTTTTTGTATTATTATGATGAAGAAATACTATCCATGCATTATTGTTGTTTTCACTGGTTCCTGTATTTCACATAAATATCATTTGAGGGGAAAAGAAAAATGTTTTCTTTTTTTTTTTTTTTTTTTTTAAATCACAGCCTAATTGTTTTACACCTGAAAGAACTAGTGCAGCTGCAAGGATTTTTTTTTTGAGCAAACTAGAATTCCTGACTGATCTGTCATCTATAAAGTGTGCAAAGAAAAATAGGTAGCTGTCATTAAAATTACATTTCAGCTTTCAATAACCATTTAATGAGTAGCGTAATTATATAAGTATGGTACCTCAAGTACTTCACTCAATAATTAAAAATAATCTCATCTTTAAAGTGAAAGCGCTGTAATTATTATTTGACTTAACCAGGACCACTGTTATGATCTCCAGTGGCACCTCAGATTGTTCAAAGTGGTTTTGAAAGTATGAATTAAAACTAGGTAAATCATTAAATTATTAAGCTTTAAATATGCTGGAAATGAATATGGCATGGAAGTTGGAAGTCACGTTGTAAGAATTGACAACCTTAGACTGCAAGCATTTATTTGTGTTAAAATTTTCCTTGTCTCCTATCATAAAACACTGCATTAATGATCAAGTGTTTTATATCAACTGAACTTAAATTTTCACAACTGCTAAATAAATTTAGGATGTTAACAACATTTAACCTTCAGTTAGAATACAAACAAAATATTAAAGAGAGTGAAGATTTGTCAGTGGAGAGATCTGTCTCCGCTTTGACACTTTTAAGCAGGGGGATTCACAGTTTGATTTCCATCTCTTCTATAAGTAACTTCTAAACTCCAAGCTGTAAAATCCTTCCCTAGCAAACCCAAGATTGCTGAATGGGTTAACACTATACAAAAATGCATGTGTGCCCACACATAGGCGTGCACATATGTGTATACATGCATACAGAAATGTGTATGTAGGTAAAGGCTTCAGCATCAAGGTGTATTTTCAAATGAAAAAGCAGTTCAATTATTTTTAAAAGGAGTATTTCAGTAGAGTAGGGAGGGGGATATCCCTCAAGCTTCTTGTAGTCATAGACGTGCAGCTGGTTGTGATAGCATACCACTCCTTCTGCCTAAGAAGTCCTGTGCTGAATTTTTCATCTCACAGAAAACAGCTGTTTTCAGAGGGCTAATGAAGGAGATGAGTGGGAAATGCCTGTCCCCTACATCATTCCTTACATGCTTTTTTGTTTTCATTCAGCATATGCTTAAGATCGGAGTGTTCCTTGTGCCCGGTGTGTACCCAGAGCATCTTCCTGCTCTCAAAGTGGGGCTGTGAAATACTATCCAGTTTATTCTTATTTCCTGAAGTGGAAACTGTGCACTGCACCTTGAAAAAGATCTTCTTTGAGAAAGTATTCTACTATCAATATAATATCCTGTTAAAAAACAAAAAAAATTAAATACTGTGCATATTTAAATTAGGCTTCTCGTTGTTATGGTCTCTACATATGGTTTTCAGATAGTCTTCAGAAAGTGTGTTTGGCATCCTTCTTATTCTGGGTTCATCTATTTTATGCACCATCTATAATCTCAAATGTTTTTACAAGAGTTACTGCAAGAGACAAGTCTGTGAATCTAGCAATGTAAATGTAAATGTACAATCTACAAATGCTCCTCTGTGCATCTCTGAAAGCTTAAAGAAGCCAACATTTGAAATGCCCTTCTGTGACTGATTACTAAAAGCATCAATTTCAAGTTATGCAGAATCTCTTGAAAGAGCCTCCAGTTGTGTCCAGTAGTACCAGGTCCCAACTACACCCAAGCCTCAGCCCCTTTTAGCCCCTGGTCTCCATGCACAAGAGCAGCCTTTTGTAAAACAGGGCAACAGAACTAGATTCTTTCAGGAGAAAGCACTCATTCCTGGGAGAAGGAATTTCTCCAGTTAAAGCAGCATCTTCCTGATGATTTTTGGAATTAAGGAAATGGTTGCATCGTTGCATCCGGAGGGTAGTGGTCAATGGCTTGCCATCCACATGGAGATGGGGGACAAGTGGTGCCCCTCACAGGTCCATACTGGAACTGGTGCTGTTCATTACCTTCATCAGCAACATAGTAGGATCAAGTACATCTTCAGTCAGTTTGTGGATGGCACCAGTCTGAGTGGTGGGGTTGACACACCAGAGGGTTGGGATGCCATCCAGAGGGACCTGGACAAGCTAAAGAAGTTGGCCCACATGAACTTGATGAGATTCAATGAAGCCAAGGAAAGGTCCTGCACCTGGATTGGTGCAACCTTCAGTATCAGTACAGACTGGGGAATAAGGGATTGAGAGCAGCCCTGCAGGGAAATACTGGGAGATGCTGGTGGAAGAAAAACCGTACGTGAGCCAGCAATGTGTGCTTATGGCCCAGAGAGCCAACAGTATCCTGGACTGCATAAAAGCAGTGTGGCCAGCAGGTCACGAGAGGTGGTTCTTCCTGTACTCTGCTCTGCTGAGATCCCATCTGCAGTACTGTGTTTAGAGCTAGAATCCTCAGCACAGGAAAGACATGCTTGAGCAAATACAGAAGAGGGCAACGAAAATGATCAGAGGGCTGGAACTCCTCTTCTATGACCTGTAAAGGTCCCTTCCAACCCAGATCATTCTATCTCTCTATAATTTTCAGGTCCTTTGGAAGGTTAGTGCTGTACTTTGTTATTGTGTTAAAACCAATGACTATATGGTGAAAACTGAGAACCTTGACCAGACTTACTCTGATACTGATGCTTGTAATGGTACTCATGCTTTCTCTTCTTTTTCCTCTGAATGTGTGATAAGACTTTTTTTTTTTCCTTTTGCTTTTGAAATTTAAGTTTGGAAACCTTTTCAGGGGTTGTGGGACAGAGTTGACAGAGCACCCACTGTTTCTTCAACAGAGCCCTTCTTCCCATTTTTAAATCTCAAAAAGGATCTTTAAAGATTTAGGATGATACTGAATCACTTAGGACTTTTAATGGAGACCACAAATTCTGTCACCAGCATCATGAATCTTATATTCATCACTATTCAGTATACATTCTGATGTTACCAGAAATGTGTGTCATTGTTACTGAAGAACACACAAGTCACCTGGCTATTCTACTGAAAGTTCACTGTGCCTTTCTAAAGGAAGAACTGGAACTTGCCTGAAGAGAAGTTCTCCAGGCTCTGTATTCCCACAGTTCCTTGTCATTATTGAATTAGTTATTGACCCATGTGTGCTCAAGTATTATTGATTATGCAAACTTAACAGGATTTGCTTAAAGAGCTTTTGGATAATAGGAGGCAAAATTCAGGGAATCTTGTTTTAAGTCAATGAATACTTTGCTTTATCATTTTTATCACTTTGAACAGTCGTCTCTCAAGGTGTTATAGCAGTAGACATATCTGTCAGAAAAAGGGTGGAGCAAGAAAATCTGCTCTCATCAGACCCCACCTGGAGTACTGTGTACAGTTCTGGGGCCCCCAGCACAGGAAGGACATGNATGTTAGGAGGAAGTTGTTTGCAGTGAGGGTGGTGAGACACTGGCACAGGTTGGCCAGGGAGGTTGTGGCTGCTCCCTCCCTGGAGGTGTTCAAGGCCAGGTTGGACGAGGCCTTGAGTGACCTGTTCTAGTGGGAGGTGTCCCTGCCCATGATGGGGGGTTGGAATTAGATGATTCTTGAGGTCCCCTCCAACCTTACCATTCTACGATTCTATGAAATTCCCACTGCACTAAAGCCTCTTTTTGAGAGCTGAATTATCCCAGTCGAGTTTTGGTACCTGTTGCTTAATGATAGGAAGCATCAAAAGCAGCTCTCCAAAAAAAAAAAAAAATCCCCCAACAGTAACTTCTGGGACTAAGATAATTATTCTCAGCAGATATACAAAGTAATGTGGTCATTCAAATAAAGGGAATCATTGTCCTCAAAGAAAGTGCTTCAGAATAAAGCAAGCTACACTTAGAGTACTTTATGAAGGACAGCTCAGTAGCAGGCTCAAGATCCTACCAAATGTTTGTTTTGGGATCATGATGAAAGAACAATTTTTACCACAAAGATTCTGGTTTTCTTTTCAGTCCTGTTGACACTTCAAGCAGGACTAATGGTTTAGCTGAAAGACGATAAAGGCATTGAGATTTTTGAGATATCCTTAGACCTCATTCTTCAGAAAGAAGAAGGTCCTGTTGCCATTCCAGAAAAGACTTCCAAAGAAGTATTTTTCAGCATAGTAACCTAGAATTGTGAATGAGTTTTCTTTTATAGCCTGACTAGTGCGATAGGTGAATGCTTAGGAGTTTTCTAAGTAGAAAAAAGTACAGTACTGTGTTCAGGACCCATTTGGATGTGCTGTGTCCCTATAAAAAGTTGCCCAGTATCATTACATATGGCTTTTAAAGAGGTTAAACACAGTTCAATCATTTCTCTGAATGCTCAGGATCAGATGTGGAGTAGTATATGAAAAAAACCTATTACTTAAGACTGTCCCAACATGGAATCATCGAATGGTAAGGTTGGAAGGGACCTCAAAGATCATCCAGTTCCAACCCCCTGCCGTAGGCAGGACACCTCCCACTAGTACAGGTCACTCAAGGCCTCATCCAACCTGGCCTTGAACACCTCCAGGGAGGGAGCAGCCACAACCTCCCTGGCCAACCTGTGCCAGTGTCTCACCACCCTCACTGCAAACAACTTCCTCCTAACATGAGAGACTGTTTCAAGATACAAAAGAAAGAAACAACAAAAAAAGGAATGAGTGGTTATTAATAACAGGAGGGTCAACTGGTCAATGTGGTGTTGGTGAGTTAAATTTAGTAAACAAAAAGCAGATTGATTGAGTAGGATTTCCATTTTCATAATAAATTGAGAGAGCCAATTATGAAATCAACTGAACTGATCAAGTTTAGACTAAAATGTCGTAGAGTCTGGGGATTTATTTTAGACAAAGGTGCAAAAGTTAATAAAAATGCATTCCAAGTTAGATGGGAAAAAACACTTGGAAGAAAACTTCCATGCAAATGTGAACAACAAAGTATTTTTAAAGGGATGCCTGGAGTAAGCAAAGATCCAGAAATGAAGAGAAAAGCAACCTCATCTACAAAGAAGGTTGGCACCTGGATATCAGGAGGGGCTGTCAATTGGTAGAACTTGAGTTTAATTAGATCTGTTTATGTGGTATACCTCTTTAACTTTATATTAGTAAAGTTGTGTCAGAACACTCAAACTCGAACTTGAACCTGGAGCTAACTGTCTCTCTTGATAGCCGTAAGAATTTGAAGATGTAATATTTGAGACTTACCTATGCAAGTTTTGTCATATACTAAAGTTGTAATAGCTACTAAAATTAATCACAGTTCTCATCTCTATATTGTCTTAATTTATTATCAGAGTTTGTCTTATAATAAAGGTGTTTTATTTTTGTTTCAGGAAGATCAAATGGAAATGGAAGTACACACCTCACCTCAGATTCTGATGGAACATTTATTTCTTACAGGTTGGTCTTTTTTTATGTCCATTTTCTAATTTTATTAAGTTTGAGTATAATAAGCAGCATAACTTATGTAGAGCAAAAGAACAGGTCTGTATATTTCAGGATTGTTTTACAATCTAAATTGCAACAGTCAGTAGGCTAAACATGAAGGATTTAATTAAGAAATTATGTGAAAAGTTTTCTGGATTATATTTTTTTTGAGAAAACAGAATGCTTAATTAACAAAAGTTCAGGATCTTTGTGAGCCTAAATATTTTTATTTGTTTTATCCACAATATTAAATAAGGCAGAAAATCTTACCTCAGTTCATAGCAGCTAAAATATAGAATCATAGAATGGTAAGGTTGGAAGGGACCTCAAGGATCATCTAGTTCCAACCCTCTGCCATAGGCAGGGACACCTCCCACTAGTACAGGTCACTCAAGGCCTCATCCAACCTGGCCTTGAACACCTCCAGGGAGGGAGCAGCCACAAGCTCCCTGGGCAACCTGTGCCAGTGCCTCACCACCCTCACTGCAAACAACTTCTTCCTAACACCTAGTTTCAGTCTCCCCTCTGCCAGTTTAAATCCATTGCCCCTTGTCCTGTCATTCCAAGACCTTGTCAATAGTCCCTCCACAGCCTTCCTGTAGCCCCCTTCAGATACTGGAAGGCTGCTCTAAGGTCTCGTGGAAGCCTTCTCTTCTCCAGGCTGCAGAGCCCCAACTCTCTCAGCCTGTCCTCACAGCAGAGCTACTGCAGCCCTCTGATCATCTTTGTGGCCTCCTCTGGACCTGCTCCAACAGTTCCATGTCTTTCCTGTGCTGGGGGCTCCAGAACTGTACTCCAGATGGGGTAGATGAGAGCAGAGTAAAGGGACCAGGGATCTCCTTTTTGATTCTGTCTGCCTCTGCAGTAACAGGACTATGGAACAATATTTTTTCATAATTTCAGGCCAGAAACTAAAGCCAGGATTTGTTAGATCTCAGTTTTCCTGACAGGAAAATAATATTTCAATTCTGTTGAATTAAAGAAACGTTATGCTGAGTAACTCTTTTGAGCTTGACTATTGCTTGAGTACATACCAGAGGGTATCTTGTACTTGAAAGCACAGAAAGGTATTCAGCAGATAATGTAGTTTTATCTTCCAGCCAGCAAAATGCTATCTCTTCTACAAGTGGTAAATCTTTGTCCTTGTGACTGGTAAATCAATAGCAATATTTTTGCTAACCAGAATGACTGCATCTGATTTTGATGCTTAAGTAAAACAAGCTTCCCACATTATTATTTTGGATTCATATAAAGAACTATGATGGATGGCCTCTTTTTCATTTGTCTTTTGGAGTCTACTGGAGTTTGTAGGAGAAACCTGCCTGTTTGCCTTGTCTTGGTTGCAGCCAGCTGGCTGGGGAACATGCACTGTCTTCCAGGCAGTGAGCTGTGCTGGGCACGAGGAGTCTCCAGGTGTGAGTTGGCAGGGATGGACACAGCACCTTGAGAACTTGTTGCAGGATGGAGACTGAGATTGCTCAGGAGTAAATAAACTGGTCCTGAGAATGTTGAAAACAAAGACTTTTCTTAAAGACCTAGAGGGCTCCTTGTGATTCAAACACCCAGAGAAAGCTTCTGGACTGAGAACAAGGTTGAAGAAAAGGGTGTACCTGCAGGGATGTGGTGGGACTGGGGAGATTTGATCTACAAATCCTTGGGTGTACCTGCAGGGATGTGGTGGGACTGGGGAGATTTGATCTACAAATCCTTAGGTTTCTGTGTCCTAGTAAGTCTGTTGTAATGAAACCTACTTTGTGATGGTGCAAGTCCTTCAAGGGTAGATAGCATGTTCAGTTGGGAAAGGTATGTTAGCAGAGCCATTTCAGGGTTCTGCCTGAATCAATTTCCTGTCACCTTTGTGTTCTCCAATGCATGCAACATACTATCTAACTTCTAAAAAGGGCTTAAAAATGCCTCCCAGAAGAATGTTTATGTTTTGTAGGTGAGCCTCATGTATATAGAGATCTTCATAGAATCATAGAATCAACCAGTCTGGAAGACATCTCCAAGCTCATCCAGCCCAACCTGTCACCCAGCCCTAGCCAACCAACCAGACCACGACACTAAGTGCCCCATACAGACTTTTCTTGAACACCTCCAGGGACGGTGACTCCACCACCTCCCTGGGCAGCCCATTCCAATGCCAATCACTCTGTGAAGAACTTCCTCCTAATATCCAGCCTAGACCCCCCCCGGCACAGTTTGAGATCTTGTAGCAGTCTGTGCAAAACAGGCAAAATAGAATTTAGTGAGATCAGCAAGAAAGAAGTTGAGAGCTCTCTCTGCCACTAATTCCAGGACACTTATTCCTGACAGTTGTTAACTCAAGAGCCCCAGCTGTTATACCTGCCAAAGTGTGATACTTGAAGAATAAGAAGCCAGCTTCAGCTACACTCTGGTTTCATGAGTGTAAGCTGTGAGGCTGGTGTCTGACCCCTTTTTTCCTACCCCTTCTTCACTCATGCAGATCACTCATCTCTCTGAGCAAGTCCAGGGACCTAATCTAGTTCAACCTATTAATTTTCTGTAGGGAGAGCTTTCTCATGGCTTGGTTCACAGTGTCTGTCTGCAAAGTGTTCAGATGTGTATTGGTGCCAGTGCAAGGAAAAGTAGGTAGCATGGACAGCTAGAAGTAAGTGGAGGGTGGAACATGGCACTGCTTACTTAAATCAGCCTAAACCATAGAGAATTCTTAGCCATCTCTAATGCTTCACAAATAGATGGATGTTAAAGCTGATCTTTGTATATCCATATTCTTCAATCCAAAGTGCATATAAAAAAATGCAATGTTGGCCATGACCTCCCCTGAATAATAATTGCATTCTGTCAGAGAGGACTACAGCCCAACTGGCAAAATTGAAGTTAAGTAATATTTTAAAAGCAATCCCATATACCACTGCCAGTTGACATAATTAGAGGCAAGATAATAATTGATACTACAGTATACATATATATGTGTGCGTGTGTGAGTGAGCATATCATATGTGTGTGTATATATATGAGAGAAACCTCTGACTTCTAACAGTTGTCAAGCTAGCAGCATTATTAAGTAATATTACTGTCTTTAATGTGTGAAATTAATATATTCTGTTCAGTGACAAGTGACTCCCATCATTTAATGAGACTAGTTGGAAATTTACTGGTTAGGTGGAATATTGTGTGATAGAATTCTGGGCTGGGTGTTAAGTGAAAATAAGCAGATAATACCTCTTGAAAGATAGAAAGTGAATCTTAAAAAGTACCTTGAAATATAATGATGTTAAGTGGTTGTTATTTCTTTAAGGACTCGTTAGAGAGTTAGTCTTATTTTAGGATATTTTCAATAAATATCATTTCAATAAGTTAGTAATTTGGTAAAACTGATGATAGTCTTGTTTATTCCATGTGTGTCAGTGTATTGTATTTAAGAAACACAAGGTGGTGACTTTTTGCCCTTAAAGAGACAAAGACATGTTTGGAGCATGGTAAATAGAATCATAGAATCATAGAATGGTAAGGTTGGAAGGGACCTCAAGGATCATTCAGTTCCTCCCACTAGTACAGGTCACTCAAGGCCTCATCCAGCCTGGCCTTGAACACCTCCAGGGAGGGAGCAGCCACGNCCCCCTTCAGATACTGGAAGGCTACTCTAAGGTCTCGTGGAAGCCTTCTCTTCTGCAGGCTGCAGAGCCCCCACTCTCTCAGCCTGTCCTCACAGCAGAGCTGCTGCAGCCCTCTGAGCATCTTTGTGGCCTCCTCTGGACTGGCTCCAACAGTTCCATGTCCTTACTGTGCTAGGGGCTCCAGAACTGTACGCAGTACTCCAGATGGGGTAGAAGTTGTGCCTGCAGAAGGCTAATACATGCAAAATGCTAGTGGAAGTTTTGCTAAAACACAAACTTCTTCATGTGTTATCAGTAGCAGTCTCTTTACAATTTCTTTAGGAGAAAAGTGAACTCCAGATGTGTGCAAATATCTGAATGTTTTGCTATTAGAATGCTCTTAAGAGCATATTGTTTTTACCACTAGAAGGGGAGGTATGTTTACTTGATTCCAGCACTTTGTTTTAAAAGACAATTTTACACTATCCAGTAGAAGACTTTGAGTGTATATATGTTTATTAATAAAGGATGTCAGATAATTATCCTTTGATATATTTATGATGCTGTAGAACTATTTGTCTCATTTTATTTTTAATATGATGGTGTCACCTTAGAGTTTGTGATACTTGCTTATGTTGGTCATGGCACAGATTTAATGCTGCTTATGTTCAGTGAATATTTCCCTTTAGGTCATAAAGTTTGTAAATGAAAAGCACATGTAAGTGGCACATACTTCTAAATACTCTGTGAGTTTGTGGATGTGTCACATCAGGTCGTAGATCATTTTCTGTCTGGTCTTCAGGCTTTCATGGGAGTGTTCTTTGTGTGCTTGGGAAGAAACTTTGCTAAAAAGAAATTATGAAACTTATTTTGTAGGCCCATTAAAAAGTTCACTATTTAAAATTTGAAACAAATTTTAACAAAGCTTGAAAAGAAAAAAATGAACAAAGATTTAGACATGTAATTACTTTCATCTTTAAAAGAAAAGAGGAGGACATTTGAGTTCTGCTGTGTTGTATTATGTTTTTTATTGCTATGGTTAAAGCCTTTTCTGGATGTGCAAGTTGGTCAAGCTTCACCAAAAGGGAAAGAAAAGTAGGTGTGGGTCTCCAGTTTCAGTATCTGCAATGCAGTGCCACTGGAAAGTAGCAATGCTGTCTTTCTCCTGCCTTCCCAAGGGCAGCTGACCTTCTCCTCGCCAAAGAGGTGAACCCCTTGCCAGCACATATGACTACAGACTATTACATTAATCTGTTTAGCCTCAGTACCAGCTGCTTGCATGTTTTTAATTATCTTATTAGATGGTATAACAGTGACCTATGAAATAAAATGAAGGTGAGTATTTTTTAACTTTATTTTACAGGCTATTTTTCTAAATATATTTTAATGACCTAATTATGACTTTTAGGGAGAGCCATTGATGCAGACATTCAATTTGGCTGATAGAATCTAACATCTCAAGGACACTTATTTCCTTCCAAGGTGGATTCATACATTAATACTGCTTCTAATAAATATAGAGCTGGGGAAAAAAAACTCACTTTTCATGCTTGCATTGTTAACTTCCTTTGTGTATACAAGTTTAATTTCTACCCCATGAATCAAGATAAAGTTCTTCCTTGAGTGGCTTAAACCCTTTGACAAGTGATGATTGCTCTAAGCTGTGGGTTATATAGGCAATGTATATTCCTCCTTCAGCTGGTATTCCAAATAGACAGAAGACCTAGTGTACAAAAGACTTTGATATTTTGTTTTCTTCCACAGACTTCTTACAGATTCTGCTTACCAGATGTTTTCTTTCTTACTGCAAAAAGGCAATGTGGTCCTGCTGGCTAAGGCATGTTTCTTGTGTGCCAGCCAACAACCACAGGACTGATAGAGAGCATACAGAAAAAAAACAGCAAGGGGTGCAAGCTGTTCCTCCTTGTTCTACTCCCTTCCAAAAGCAGACAGTGAAACTATTTTTGATCTGTGGCTTTTCTTGGCAGTTGAGTTACAAATGGCATTGTAGCCTCTGTTCTTAGATGTTAAACAGTGTGTGAAGATGTAGGCAACTTGCACCATGAAGAAAACTCTTGGTCTCCTAAGACGGAGCCCTTCTCCAACTACACAATCCCCTTTATTCTCATTCATACACAGGTGGTATTTCTTCACTGGTTCACTTTTAAGCCATGCTTGTGTAATTATAACCTCTTTTCCATAACTTTGTCCTCTATGCATCCACACATAATCAAGACCTGCAAAGAACGAGCTTATTTCTGTTGGACTTTTCAAATACCTTGAGACAGAAAAAATTGAGAACAGAGAGTGAAGCAGTGAAATGCCACTGCAGCTCCACTCTGTAAGAATTCTCACACTTGCATCCTTTCTGTCTTTCCACAAGGAAAGACCCGAAATGGCATCCCTGATTTTTTTGGTCTTACATAGAGCTGCTTGCTAGACACCATTCTGGTTGATGCCATTTACATGCAAAGAGGCCTTTTCAGTACAAGTTAATTTTACCTGAGAGCCTCTAAGCTCTGTCCTTGAATTTTGTGATTCTTCTGAAAGATTACATTGTGATTGTGCTCATAACCTTTCTCTGACTGTGGCCCGTGCCAGTACTCTCATTTTGTCCATGTTTTTGAAGATAAAAGCAAGTCCATCTTGTAGGTCTCATATTTCCAGACAGAGACAATGACTCTTTGCACTGATGACATTTTTCTTCCTAACACCTTTCTTCTCCAAATCCAAGAAGATCACTACCATATGATCTGATAGCTTAGAAGACTTTTGGTTTTCTGTGAATTCTTACCCATTTACTTTCTTTCTCTGTTCAAAGACCATTACATAAACTCTTGTCAAACTCAGAATCATAGAATGGTAAGATTGGAAGGGACCTCAAGGATCATCTAGTTCCAACCCCCCATCATAGGCAGGGACACCTTCCACTAGAACAGGTCACTCAAGGCCTCATCCAACCTGGCCTTGAACACCTCCAGGGAGGGAGCAGACGCAACCTCCCTGGGCAACCTGTGCCAGTGCCTCACCACCCTCACTGCAAACAACTTCCTCCTAACATCCAGTCTAAATCTCCCCCCTGCCAGTTTAAACCCAATGCCCATTGTCCTGTCATTGCAAGACCTTGTCAATAGTCCCTCCCCAGCCTTCCCATAGGCCCCCTTCAGGTACTGGAAGGCTACTCTAAGGTCTCGTGGAAACCTTCTCTTATCCAGGCTGCAGAGCCCCAACTCTCTCAGCCTGTCTTCATAGGAGAGCTGCTGCAGCCCTCTGAGCATCTTTGTGGCCTCCTCTGGACTGGCTCCAACAGTTCCATGTCCTTCCTGTGCTGGGGCCTCCAGAACATGGAACAGTCTGAGCTGGAAGGGACCTCCAGAGGTTATCTAGTCTGGCCCCACTGCAGTCATCAGGGCCATCCCCATCAGACCAGGTCACCCAGGGCCCTATCAAGCCTCACCTTGACTGTCTTCAGGGAAGGGACCTCAACTACCTCCCTGAGCAACCTGTTCCAGTGCTCCAGCACCTTCATAGTATAGAACTTGTTCCTAAACTTCTTTTATTGACTTCTTCCTTCCTTCCACAGATGATTCACTCTGCATACCTTGTCTGGTGTCCTAAGGAATTTGTAAGAGATGTCGTAAGACAAGGGAGAAACTGTAATTAAGGAACAGAAACCCTATGTGCAGTATACATTTTCTGAGATCCAAACATTTCAACAGATGTAAATTGTGGGGGGTTTAACTTTTCCTGGTAAAAAATATGTTACTTTTGTGAAGGGATGGGGTAAATTAATTAATGCGAGATGATATATAAAAATATTAACAGTTTATTAATATTAAACATTCAGAACTCGCATCACCCCGATCACCATTTAATAATAATATTAACAGGCTCTTAGCAACGTTATGGAAACTATGTACAGGTTATAACAGAATCTGGAAATAGTTATTAAATATATACAT
>VWYK01130399.1:0-11381 GCA_013399775.1 Semnornis frantzii | reverse complement strand
AAAACAAAGCACAAGGTAAAAATAACCCAAAAAAAAAGGGGGGGAAATTCGGTGGTTAAATACTATACAAGAATTTTACAATTAACATATGGATGCCACGAGCCCAGGGAAAGGAAGCTGGAAGCAAAAAGGAGCNATACTATACAAGAATTTTACAATTAACATATGGATGCCACGAGCCCAGGGAAAGGAAGCTGGAAGCAAAAAGGAGCTTGGCAAGTTGAGATTATTTTTTTTTTTTTTCTGTCTTCTGGTCATCATCTTGGAGATTTGTGGGTGAGGAGTTGGTTGGAGAGGACCATTGCAAGCCTGTGGGCATGGAGTTGTTGGAGAAGATCACCGTACCCCTG
Source organism: Semnornis frantzii (assembly GCA_013399775.1). NCBI lineage: Eukaryota > Metazoa > Chordata > Aves > Piciformes > Ramphastidae > Semnornis > Semnornis frantzii. The sequence continues at coordinate 11,031 of VWYK01130399.1, read as the reverse complement.
TGAACATGGAGTTGGTTGGAGAAGATCATTGTACCCCTGTGGGCATGGAGTTGGTTAGTTGGAGAGCAGTGTCATGGCTGTGCATGGACGTGGCTGGAGAAGATCAGTGTAACCCTGTGGGCATGGAGTTGTTGGTTGGAGAGCAGTGTCCTGGTTGTGCATGGAATTGGGTGGAGAAGATCGCTGTAACACTGTGGGCATGGAGTTGGAGATGATTGTAACTCCATGAGCATGGAATTACTGATTAGAGAGCAGTGTCCTGGCTGTGCATGGAGTTGGTTGGAGAGGAATCATTGTACCCCTGTAGGAATGGAGTTGGATGGAGAAGATCATTGTACCTCTGTGGGCATGGAATTGTTGGAGAGCAGTGTCCTGGCTGTGCATGGAGTTGGTTGGAGAGGAATCATTGTACCCCTGTAGGCACGGAACTGGTTGGAGAAGATCAGTGTGGGCCTGTGGGCATGGAGTAGGTTGGAGCACACAGATCCATGGGGATCTGCTGCCAACCAACAGTGGTGGGAGTGTGGAATGCTGCTGGAGGGAAGGTCTTGAGTCCCTTTTTGTGGTTTGAGACTTTGAGAATGTGACCTACAACCAAGCAGGATGTTTGTGGGCTGGGCACCAAGGGCTCCACAATGGAACTGTCCAAGGAACCTGGGAGTGAATCCCACAGAGCAGGGCACACGTGAGGAACTGGGCCGCACTGGTTCCCCTGATCCTAATAATGATTAATGAGCTGTTAATTAATTAGTGCTAATTAATCAACACTCTGGCTAAGAAGCTGCCTCTAGCTGAAGAACACAGCACATGTCTTGGCCACCTTCCTCAGGCTGTCCAACCCTGGAGCACCCCCATGCCCCTGAAACCTCATGGTGAATCCTCATGTGCCACTCTGACTCATCTCAGGATCGCTGCTGTGCCTGGTACCATGGCTTGGCTCTGGCAGGGTGGGAAAGGTGGTGGCTTCATGGAGATGTTTCCACATCTATGTGGTACCATGGCCGGGCTATGGTGGGGCAGTAGGAAGAGGCAGAGATCTTCTCAGGAGGTATCTCCATATCTGATGTAGATGGTACCACAGGCTGGCTATGGTGTGGTGAGATGTGGCTGTTCTGATGGAGTTACCTCCACATCTGTGTAGATGGTGCCACAGGCTGACTATGGTGGGGTGGTGGGAAGAGGCAGAGATCTCCTCATGAAGTTACCTCCACATCTGGTGTAGATGGTGCCACAGCCTGGCTATGGTGGGGTGGTGGGAAGAGATGTGGCTGTTCTGATGGAGTTACCTCCACATTCGGTGTAGATGGTGCCACAGGCTGGCTATGGTGGGGTGGTGGGAAGAGATGTGGCTGTTCTGATGGAGTTATCTCCACATTTGGTGTATATGGTGCCACAGGCTGGCTATGGTGGGGGTGGTCTCTTCTTGGAGGAGTTTCCACACGAGCTATGGAAAGCCCTTAGGTATGTTCCTCTTTTCCCAACCCAAAAGCCACTTTGGTGCAGCTGCAGCCAAGCTCAAGCTCTTGGTGACCAGCAGAGGAATGCATTTAAGAGCAGAGTACAGTCCAGTTTACAACCAGCCCAAGTCCACAGGAGAGCCCTCACTAAACCTTTGACAGAAACCAACCCAAACCAGACACCACCACCCCCAAAAAGAATAAAAAAAAGACCAAACCCAACCCAACAAATATTTTACATTTTGGTTAAAACCCCTGAAGAACAGCTTGGTGTCCAAAGATGATATCCAGTCAGGTCCAGTCTATTGCTTCCATGAGTTTGAGCAGGTCCTTCCATAATTTTTAGGCACTTGTTAGCTACGGTTGAGTGGAGAACCCATGGCTGATGGTCAAGGTCTCTGAGCCCTTCAGAAGGCCTCTTTAGCTGTTCCCAAGGCCGCAGACGAGTGGCAAAAGGTAAGAGCTGACACCGACAAGGTCTCATTCAAGCCCGCAGCCCACCCTCCTCATCCTCAGCAGCAGCTGGGCCGGCCTGCAGCTCACATGGTTATCTCGGCGCCGTTGGCAGAGCGCAGGTTCTGGTCGTCGAAGCGGCGCCGGACGCTCCTCCTCACCGCGTCGGCACGGCGGTACGGCTGGTTTCGAAGATCTGCCCGGGGGAAAGAGCTCTTGGTCAGCAGGCAGGGCTCGCCCCCGGGCACCCACACACACACACACAACACGAGGGCTAGACAAGGAAAGGTCCTGCTGGAAGCCAATCAAAGCAGCTTGTGGAGGAAGAGGAGAAGGGAACTTCACCCCCAACCAGAGCAGAAATATCGAGGTGCCCCTTGACTACGCGCCCAAGCGGCAGGTAATACTGGTGGGATACTGGTGACGGGAGATGGAGTTAGGCCATCAGGTTAGTGGCAACATCTCCTCACCCCTGGGCATTGGCATCTCAATCACTGACATCTCCTCGCTGGTGGGCAGGAATGAAGGCAGCACCAACCCAAACTGGTCTGCTACAGGTGTGCCTTGAGCCTGGTCTCTCAAACAGCCTCCCCAGCACTAACATCTGTGAACATCTCCTCGCTGGTGGGCAGGAATGAAGGCAGCACCAACTCAAATTGGTTTGCTTGAGGTGCGCCAGGGGGAGCTTTCTAAAGCAGGATGAAGCTCGCTGGGGATGTAGGCCCCAGGTATGATGGTGGTTAGCAACACCAGGATGGGTCTATGCTCCCTACAAACCCATTTCTCCAAGAGGATGTCCTGCACTGCTGCCTCCAGCGTGCAAAGCTCCAGTCCTGCCCTGTGCCAACATCTCAGCCAGCAGCAGAGATGCTTCTTAAGATGAGGGCAGTGGAGTGGTCAACCTCCTTTCTCCTCACTGGCAGCATAGCCCACCCTGGCCCACTCTGCAGCTGCTGGGGGAGGAAGAGGAGGGAAACTGAGCATGCAATGGATGGAATGATGGAGAAAGCTGGAGATGGACATGCTGAGGAAAGGCTGTTACATGTGCAGCTGTGGTGTAACAAGCACACATGGGACACCTGAAGACCACTCCATAGATTCATTGGATGGTTTAGGTTGGAAGAGACTTCTGAAGTCATCTAGTCCACCCCCCTGCAGCAAGCAGGCTTTGAGGTAATTTTTTTTCTCTCCTGGAGAACAAATTTGTGCTGGCTTGGGTGACCTCCATGTCAGAGTTCCTGACTGCCCTACACCCTGGTTTAAACACAACTCCCAAACCCCTCAGCTCTTGGTGTACCCCAGCAGATGGCACCTTTGCTTGGGGGGCTGACCTCTCCCAGAGCTTCTGCTGGTTCATCTCTCATGCCCCATAGCAGGACCTAGATGAGAGCAGAATATCCAGGGAACTATGGGGTTGAACCACCTCTACAGGGCACCAGGCTGACTATCTTGGGCTAAACAGGGAGGATAAAGGGCCAAAATACTCCTGGTCTTGGAGGTGATGGGTGGAAGATTGAACCTGATGATCTTAGAGGTCTGTTCCAACCTCAATGATTGACTCCATGATTTCTGTACCTCTACAATTTTAGGATTCTGTTACTTCTAAGACCTCTATGATCTCTATGACTTTATGATTCTATTATTTTATCATTTCTGATTTCTATGATTCTGCAATTTCTGATGTCTATGACTCTGTGATCTCTATAATTGCATGGTCTCTGTGATTCCCATGATCTCTATTATTTTATTACTCGAGGATGCTGTGAATTCTATTAATCTATAATGTCATGATTTTATGACTCTATTTCTATTTCTAGGATTCAAGGATTCTATGATTAATTTTATGATTCTACAATTTCTGTGATTTTGTGACTCTATGATTTCTAGAATTCTATTATTTCAGCTTTTTATGATTCCATTATTTCTATGATTTGTGATTTCTGAGATTCTACAATTTCTGACTTCTATGATTCTGTGCTCTCTATGATTCCACGAATTCTATAACTCCATGATCCCTGTGACTCCATGATTCTATAACTCTGTGACCTCTGATTCCATGATTCTGTGCTCTCTATGATCTCTGACTCCTTGATGCTATAGCTCTATGATCTCTATGACTTCTTGCTTCTGTAACTCTATGATCTTTGACTCCATGATTCTGTGCTCTCTATGATCTCTGACTCCTTGATGCTATAGCTCTATGATCTCTATGACTTCTTGCTTCTGTAACTCTATGATCTTTGACTCCATGATTCTGTGCTCTCTATGATCTCTGACTCCTTGATGCTATAGCTCTATGATCTCTATGACTTCTTGCTTCTGTAACTCTATGATCTTTGACTCCATGATTCTGTGCTCTCTATGATCTCTGACTCCTTGATGCTATAGCTCTATGATCTCTATGACTTCTTGCTTCTGTAACTCTATGATCTTTGACTCCATGATTCTGTGCTCTCTATGATCTCTGACTCCTTGATGCTATAGCTCTATGATCTCTATGACTTCTTGCTTCTGTAACTCTATGATCTTTGACTCCATGATTCTGTGCTCTCTATGATCTCTGACTCCTTGATGCTATAGCTCTATGATCTCTATGACTTCTTGCTTCTGTAACTCTATGATCTTTGACTCCATGATTCTGTGCTCTCTATGATCTCTGACTCCTTGATGCTATAGCTCTATGATCTCTATGACTTCTTGCTTCTGTAACTCTATGATCTTTGACTCCATGATTCTGTGCTCTCTATGATCTCTGACTCCTTGATGCTATAGCTCTATGATCTCTATGACTTCTTGCTTCTGTAACTCTATGATCTTTGACTCCATGATTCTGTGCTCTCTATGATCTCTGACTCCTTGATTCTATAGCTCTATGATCTCTATGACTTCTTGATTCTGTAACTCTATGATCTTTGACTCCATGATTCTGTGCTCTCTATGATCTGACTCCATGATTCTGTGCTCTCTATGATCTGACTCCATGATTCTGTGCTATGATCTCATTCCATGATTCTGTGCTGTGCTCTCTATGACTCCATGATTCTGTGCTCTCTCTGATTCCATGATTCTGTGCTCTGTTCTGACTCCATGATTCTATAATTCTATGATCTCTATGACTTCAAGACTCCATAACTCTATGCTCTCCATGACTCCCATGATTCTGTGCTCTCCACGACTATGATCTTTCTGATTCTGTGATCTCTATGACTTCATGATTCTATGATCTCCATGGTTTTATGATTCCACAAATCTATGATTTTTTACCATTCCATGATTCTCTAATTCCCTGATCCTCTAATTCCATGACTCCAGGCTTCTCTGCTTTTTTTTTTTTTTTTTTTAATGCCTCTACAATTTCAGGATTTCTCTGCAAACACAGAGAGGGTGAAGGCAGCCACCAAGCAAGGACCTGTGGGGTCCCCTGCACCACAGTGGGTGCCAATGAAGGGGGGAGGCCCTTTGTGCTCTCACCAGTATTACTCTTAGCCACATCTACCAGCAGGCTGCCTGGCAGACAGAGAGAGGAGGAAGCTAAGTAAAAAGTGATGCTTGCCAGCTCTGTGTATCCTCCACCAGCGGTGTGCTAGAAGAAATCCTTACCCTCGAGTGAACATTGGGAAATTTAGTGATATTATTCTTCTTTAGGGCTAAACAGAAACAAAAGAAGAAAAACAAAACAAAACAAAAACAAACAAAAAAAGATGGTTAAGTTAAAAATGGGATGGGAAAAAAAAAAATGAAAATCAAATGAAGGTCCAACTTGGTGGTTGGGAACTCCCAAGCGCGTTAGCCGGCGGAGCGAGAGAGGGGCCAAGGCTGCAAGAGGAGGTTAGACATGGGGAGGAGAGGACAAGAGGGTCACCCTCACCTCTCCCTACCCAAATTCCAAGCTGCTTTGAAGATTGGCTTCAGGAAGAGAGGCAGACAGCAGTAAAGCCCAAAGAACAACCAACTCTTGAGCTGCTAGTTAGTCAGAAGCAGTGGGAGGCACAGCGCTGTTGTCTTCTCAACCCTCGTGCAAGACAGCAGCGCTGGGGCCCTGCTGGGTTACACAGGCCCGGCCCACGCTTCACACCACACCTAGGCTGTTCAGTTCCATGTCAAGCTTTTCTCTTGGCTGCTTGCTTCCCTCTCAACCTTTTCTGTGGTTGTGGCACATCACTGGGTTCCCCTCAAACTCTTCCCCCTTCCCTCTCCCACCCCTGTTCGGTCGCTGCTGCCAGCGGCCAGCCCAAGACCCAGCGCCACACACAAAGTCCAAGTGACCTGGCACTTGGTGTAGTGCTCAGCAAACATCCTTGACTTGACGTAGAGAAAGCTGGCATGGAACTGAAAGAGGTGACTATGGATGTGACCAAATGAGGGAAGATCTCAGGCTGTTTGTGATCTCATGCAAAACGTGCAGGTGCTGGTTAAAAGATCTAAACCACGAGAGCCCTTGCAGACAACCAGAAAGTGACACCCCCCCCGCCCCCCGCCAAGGAAGTCCCACCACTGAAGTTCATGCAACCCCTGATTCTGCTGTGGAGCAGAGCTGATGGAGGACATGCACTGGACAGAGGGAGGTTGGCAGACAGAGGAAGGGCTGTAGGCCAGGACAGACGACATAGAAAAGCCAAGTGAATTGTCACTTTCTGCCTCTTGGATCTCTTAAGTCCTGTGAAGCTGCAGGAGACCTGCACCAAATCAGATGACATCATACTGGAGGTGGGTTAATGGCCATGGTGGTGCTGGGTTGCTGGTTGGACTTGATAATCTTAAAGGTCTTTCCCAACCCAAACAATTCTCTGATTCTATAACTCACACATGGGGGACACCTGAAGACTGATTCACAGAACCACTGAATGGCTTGAGTTGGAAGGGACCTTCAAGCATCACCTAGATCCAACTCCCTGCCACAGGCAGGGACACCTTCCACTAGCCCAGGTTGCTCAAGGCCTCATCCAGCCTGGCCTTGAACACCTCCAGGCATGAGGCGTCCACAACTTCTTTGAGCAACCTGTCCCCCCGTGACTTCCACCACTTGCTGTTCTATGACAGGAAGGGTGAGTGATGCCTTTGGAAGGCAAGGATGGCCAACAGCACCTGCAGGACATCAATGAAACAAAGTTACCGACCCAGGGGAACATGCAACATGAAGTGACAGGAATACAGGGTGAGGCGGACGTGGGATGTGACTATACACTCAACATTCACATGATCCTTGGCTTGAGAGCCAGAGGAATGGAGAAGTGTCCAGAGAAAAAAAACAGTCAAAACCCAAAAAAAGCCCAACAGATAATCTACAGCAACCTTCCTGGGTTCTAAGAGCATCAGATGTGAAAGAGGAAATAGTTTAGTAATGGAATTCCTCAGTGAGAACGGGGTCGCAGAAGAACCGAGAGCCCCGCTTGGCCGTTCGAGCGGTAAAGGGCACAGTCTTCAGCACTGCATGGGAATAACAACAGCCAAACAGACAAACAGAGCCATCAGAAGCTGCTTGCTCACGTTAGTACCACCTTAGTGATCCCCTCGTGGACACCCAAGGACACCTGGAGACCTTCCAAGCAACACTCTACCGGTGCTGAGCTTCAGTGGGGTCGTGGCAACCAGGTGAGTGTAAGGCTTTGAGTGAGCCTCTCCAGTGCTGCATCACTGAGTGTTGGCCCATGGGAACTGGGCTTTGAGAGAGCCTCTCCAGTGCTGCATCACTGAGTGTTGGCCCATGGGAACTGGGCTTTGAGAGAGCCTCCCCAGTGCTGCATCACTGAGTGTTGGCCCATGGGAACTGGGCTTTGAGTGACCCTCTCCAGTGCTGCATCACTGAGTGTTGGCCCATGGGAACTGGGCTTTGAGTGAGCCTCTCCAGTGCTGCATCACTGAGTGTTGGCCCATGGGAACTGGGCTTTGAGTGANAAAACCTGGGGCAGGGTCTTATGACTCTCAGTGTCAAGTATCTTCCTTCTCTCCAGTCTCAATCTCCCTCTTTCAGTTCAAATCATCACCCCTTGTCCTGTCACAACAGGCCCTGCTCAGAAGTCTGTCCCCAGCTTTCTGGCTGTCCCCTTGAAGCACTGAAAGGCCACCAGAAGGTCTCTCTGGAGCTTTCTCTTCTCCAGGCTGGACAACCCCAAGCTTCCAGGAGTCTGCAGAAGCAGGAATAGGTTAAAAAAGTGGAGTCAGTGTTCCAAGACTCTTGTAGGAAGCATTATCAAAGGGTTGTGAGAGCTTCCAGCATTTCAGCTCTGTCATCTAGTTGGGCAAAAGTCCTCCATGGCTGTCCTGAGTGAGTGGTGAGACAGTTCTCCTGCAGGAGAAAAACCTTTTGGGAACCTCCATTCAGGAGCAGCAGTCAAGCAAATCCTGCCCAAAGGCCTTGTCCTGAGCTGCTGTGCAGTGCAAATCAATGACTGCAAAGCCTCCAAAGGGTTAAAATCCTGATCCTTCCACAACACAGGTGGAGAACCTGCAGGAACATCCAAGTGATACATGGATTAGAGACCACAGAAGACCTCTGACTGACTCCTGAGCAAAACATGGCTTTAAGGAGATAATTTTTACCAGCCAGTATCTGCATCAAGGTCATTGCTGGGCTGGGTCATGTCAGCAAGTTCTGCAGCCCCAGGCTGGGATCAGAGGAGGCTTTGCTTCCCCATCTGAGGAGCATCAGAGGGCCATAAATCGTTGAGGGCTGATTAAATGCTCGGCTGTCACTGTTAGCACATTCTAATGGCCACGTGGGCTCTTGGTGACACTACTGAACCATCATCTCATTTTGGGGGACCAAAGGGGGTTCTGGGAAAGATCTCTATGTCATGCATGTTGCCCCCCAGAGCATCAGCCTACTCTGAAGCTCAGAGAATGAGCTGGAAGAGAAGAGCTAAGAACCTGATGTCCAGACAGGTTACTGGGGTTGGTTTGTTAGACACCATCGGCAGAAGCTCCTACACTTAAGCAAGGCTTAGGACCTTCTCTGTATGATGTTGGTTGAGAGGAGGCCCCTAGGAGCAGGGCAGAAACATGTCAGTGTCCTTTGGGCAAGGGCCCCTGTGGTGCTAGAAGACAGGATGGCATACCTGTGATGATGTCTTCAATGGCACCATCCTTCCCTTCGTACACGTGCCTGTTGTCCTTCACCTGCCGCCGGCGCAGCTCCGCGATCAGCTCCTGCTGCTGCCTCTTGGTTTTGTGGGGGGGAGACTGGAAGGAAAGGGGAGAGAACGTCACAGAGCCATAGAATCATAGAACTGTTGAGGTTGGAGGAGATCTTTGGGATCATCAAGTCCAGCTGCTCGCCTAGAGCTCATAATCTCACCACTACTGCCAAGCAACCACTACTAAACCACGTTCCCAAGTGCCATCTCCATGCATTTCTTGAACACCTCTGGGGATGGTGACTCCACCACCGCCCTGGGCAGCCTGTTCCAGTGCCTGAGAACCCTTTCTGTGAAGAAATTGTTCCTCATGTCCTACCTGACCTCCCTTGCCACAACTTGAGGCCATTCCCTGTAACCTGTTGCATGTGAGAAGAGACTGATCCCCACCTCACTGCAACCTCCTTTGAGGCAAGGGAAAGATTTGGAAGGAGTCACCTCCAGCTACCTGTTGGTCTCTGCCTGCTGGTGAAACACCAGCTGACACCACTGCTGGCACCCAGCAAATGCCAGCTGTCCCATTTTGCAAGATGGGCAAACCACAGGAGTGTGGTTAGCTGCTGGCCATGGAGGGATGGATGCCTTCTCTGGAGACCTTCAAACCTGCCTGGACACAATCCTGGGCAGCCTGCTCTGGGTGACCCTGCTAAAGCAGGACTGGATGATCTCCAGCCTCACCATGCTGGGATTCTGTGAAGGATGGGCAGTCAGCAGTTAATCTGGCTGAAAGCTGTCTCTTGAGTCTGTAATCTACTCCCAAGCCTTCTCATCACTTGGAACTGCAGCTCCATGCTCTCACCTTCGAAAAGCATGAGGAGAGCAAGGAGAAGATGGTTTCTTTCCAAGGGAAAGAGCTTAGCTGGGATTGAAGATCCCAGCTACAGGTTTGTGAAGTGACATCAGGCAAGGAAGTGGCTGTTGTGGAGCCAAAGGAAAGGTCACAGATTCACAGAAGGGTTTGGGCTGGAAGGGACCTCAAAGATCACCTAGTTCCACTCCCCTCCATGGGCAGGGACACCTTCCACTAGACCAGAGTCCTCAAGGCCCCATCCAAGCTGGTCTGGAACACCTCCAGAGAGGGGGCATCCATAATCTCCCTGGACAACGTATTCTGGTGTCTCCCCAGCCATGTTCCTGCAGCAAGTGCTAGAATCATCAAATGGTTTGGGTTGGAAGGGACCTTTAAAGCTCATTTAGTCCAACCTCTCTGCAGTAAGCAGGGATATCTCCATCTGGAGCAGGCTGCCCCATCCTAAGCATCTGAAGTGTTGCCTCAGCAAAGCAACCACACCAGGAGAACACCCAGAGAAGGTAACATGAGGCCCCATTTCTAAGCAACTCTAAGCTGGCCAACTGAAGTTCTTACAGAGAGCTGAGTTTCATGAGCTAGCAGGAGACACATGAAGGTGATGGCTCCTGCCTGTGACACCCATCCCAGTCATACCTTTTGGTCCTGTTGCTCCATCAAGGCTTCCTGCTCCATAAGCTTTTCCATTAAGGCTTGTTCCTGCTTTTTCCTCAACTCATTCTCTTCTTCTGCTTGCTGTTGGTGAGGAAACCACAAGTTAGAGCTTCCCCTAGCTGTAGGAACTTACACATCATGAGTGCCACCAGCTCTTGTCACCATGGGGCTTTCCAAGGCAGCAGTTTTAGCTGCTTCTGGAACACAATAGCCTGGGGGAGACTTTCCTGGGTCACACAACCCATCCCCTCCCAGTCCCGCACAGACTTGAGGGTGCAACCACACAGACATTGAACATCTGAAGGTTCCTCCAGGGTCTCAGACAGCTGCGTTGGCTTCCAGCCCTGACAGCAATGCCAACCCAAGCATCGGTGCTGCCTGGGGCGGGCCGTGTCCTGCTGCTGCGGATGCCTCAGCTCCGCGTCACCGCTAGGGGGAGCTCCAGGACGCCCTCCGGAGAACCAACGCCGTAGGCACCGAAACGGAGAGGAGAGAGGAGAGGAGAAGGGGAAAAGGCAGAGGAGAG
>VWYK01130398.1:20347-37751 GCA_013399775.1 Semnornis frantzii | reverse complement strand
AGAATGTTTTGCCAAACAGGAATAGCATAGGAGACTTTTCCTCCACTCTCCACAGAACCTCACTGAAAGCAACACTTCTCAAGTTTAACCAATGCTTAGAGACTGCTGAAAAATTATTTCATGAGAAGACATGCAGGAGACAACTAGAAACAGTAATGAGGTGGGGGGGAAGCAATTGGTTGTACCTGGTCATTAGAAGAGATGACAGATAATTTGAAAAATGGCTAAATATTTACCACAGAATTCAAAAGACACTTTCAGTGAAAGAACAGAGTCAAAATAATAATTTTCCTGGCAGATATTTGCAAGTTTCCTTGCAGAGGAAATGCAAGTAAATACACTTGATTTTAAGCAAGGAGGCTCTTTTGTGCTTTTGTCCTGTTTATCTCTGGGTATCACATTTGATTCATGTATTTTGCGTAATCAGGTCAGAAGGAAAAATTCCAAATATTGCACTTCAGAACGAAACTCAACGTGTCAAGCATTTTCCTCTGATCCTACTGCAGTATTTCCAATGCTGGACGATGTTGTCCAGCAGTTCTCTGGAAACAAGAGAGCAGCATCTTGGAGCTCAGTCCTATAAGGTCTTCAGACTTTTGCTTGTGACCAGACCGGTAACTGTAAATCTTCTGTGAGTCCAGCTACATAGAGGTAAGGTACTGGTTTGGGGACAGAATGTGCAGCAGCGTAATGCATCAGAGCAAAAGGCTTTTTTACTGGCTGCCAACACTCACATGAAAGCTGACCAACAGCTCATCCAGTACAGAACCAGCTCACAAACTGTTTACTTCTCAGTCAAGTATCTCACTCTAAGCCAGCTTTGTCAAGTTTGTCCTAACTGGCAACGATGTTGGAAACTGCTGCCTGATAACAAGAACTAAACGGACGCTGTGGTTCATTCCATTAGAACTGCAATTCCCAGACTCAGCTGAAGGGACAGAGACCATAGACTACTCCTCCAGAGCCCTGTGCTCTCTTCCCTAAGCAGCCCTTAGATAAGCTGATGGACACACATCCATCCTCACAGCTTTATTACTGATGATAAAGAAGTCTTTAATATCAATGTATAGATAGGCTAATAAGCATGGCTCTCCCACAAAACCACATCATTGCCAGTAACTACCCCATTACCTAAACGTACAAACATCCAGAACACACACACACAAAGTTTTTATCCATGCATGGGAAGGAAATTCAAGTCTCAGTTACGGTCAGACATTTGGGATTTTTGAGTGAAATCCAGAAAATATTATGATACTACACAACTCTGTAGCTTGCTTGTGTCTTAAAACACTGTGCCCTGATGTTGGTTGGAAAAGGTTCAGAGAAGTGCAACAAAACACAACTGAGGGAAATAACTGCTGCTTATAAAATAACACATAGCAAGGAAAGGTGAGAAAATCAAACTTTTTAATCTAACAGTGATGCTCACAAATCCTATAAAAAACTGCCTCTTTATGACCAGTGCAGAGAAGCTGCAGAACCCCTTCTTGTTGCAGGAGTACTGTGAGTGCTCAAAGTTTATTCAGGGCAGTAGAAAAGTGGATCATAGAACGGTAAGGTTGGAAGGGACCTCAAGGATCATCCAGTTCCAACCCCCTGCCAGAGGCAGGGACACCTCCCACTAGTACAGTCACCCAAGGTCTCATCCGACTTGGCCTTGAACACCTCCAGGGAGGGAGCAGCCACAGCCTTCCTGGGTAACCTGTGCCAGGGTCTCACTGGAAGATAAGTCCAAAGACTACTAAATACAAATGATACTGCTACCAGGTAAGTCCATTTGCCATGCATCTCCAAAGGCTAGCAAACCACACACAAAGTATTATGATGTCCTCTTCTTACTCTTCCTTCACTAACTGTTGTTTTCCTACATCAAAAAATAGGACTAAAGTTTTGAGTTGACTTAAGACTCTTTTGTGCTCTGGGAACTCCGATTGAATGTCCAGAAGCAGTGAGTTTAAGGGATTTGCTGCTCTCTCTTTTTTTAAAAAGACAAACCAAAGCACTGCAGTTAATAGTATGAAATTAATTGTGGGGGGCACAAATCTATGTCCTTAAGTAAGAATCCCACTTTCTCACACAAATTGATGTATTTTCTTACATTTCAGTAAGAGAATCTGAAAAATTTGTTCCTCCTTTCTGTCAAAGAATATACTTTTTACCAAAACTGAAGTTCAGCAGCTGTCTTAACATGTATTTCCTTAGAAGATTATTTGCAAGGTTTTGTACTCATCACAACTGTAGGACAAACGAAAATGTTAGAATGCACTGCACAAGAAAAACATACTCCAGGATGTAGCCCCAAAAAAAGTGGCAGGTAGTTTTTTTAAATCTTCCCTTCCCTCTCCCTGCCCTCATCTTGTAATTTAAGTGCACAGGGTCAGTCCAGATTACAAACTTGCAACAGCTAGAGGTGAAAGTATGTGTACATTTACGGCACTGGTGACACCGAACCGAAGCCAGCTTTTCTCTGGTTTTGGTACAACATCTGTACCAACTGCAAATCCCTCCAGTAGAGAGGCATCTTAGAACACTTTTCACCTCCATCAGATTATGAAAGAGGGTCAGTAGAGGCCCCATGACCTTAAGTGAAATTATCTCCTCTGGCACTGAAGTTGAGAGAACATGACAAACCACTATACAAAAACCTACAGCCACCATGTAACATTCAAACAATGAATAACTTCCTTAAGTTTTTCCCCTATATACAGTTCATTCCTTTTGCTACAAGATTCATCTTATTTCAAGGTCAAATTTGTGTAACTTTCACCATTTTCTTCTTGTGCTGGCTTCAACCCACCTGTTTCTTTGCACTGGCATTACCAGATACCTCAGTGCTTATAAACATCTAGACTTAAGACTTCTAATTGCAAGTCCGTCTCTGTCGAAACAGAGACACCCTGCAAATACATCTTTGGCAATATAAGAGCAGCATTCACCTCCTGTAAGGATAAACACTTCCACATGAGATAGCTTCCTATGAGGTTTCCTTAGTGAACTGAGGGAGGCAAGACTGCAACTTGAGTCATCCTGCAAGGTTCATTTCTTTCCTCTGAGTACAAAGGGAGTCTGTACAATAAGCTCAGACATAAAGTAGGAGCCGAATTCAACCATGGGAACTACAAAGTGCTTTCCCCAGTATCTGTACTGTGTTTCCACTGAACTTTCTCCACCAATATGTTCATTGAAGTTTAGGCACCAGGCCAGCTATTCATCAATAGCTTTACCACTACTCTGTCAGGGTCAAATAGTATCTTGACGTTGCCTTCATATTTCTTTTACAAACAAATGTTCATCCATTTGCGTTCATCAATTAACTTCTGCATAAGACCCGTTCATAAATGTCACATGCAAATACTTTACACTAGCTAGGTTAACTGTTCACTATCCCTGCTTACCTGGCACTAGGCTTGGGCACTTCTCTGACTGCAAGGGAAGTTGATTTGACTCTCTCAGACTGGAGAGAAATAACTAAGCAATAAAAGGCAAATTCACTGTGATGGTAAGACTTTTGATAGGTTAGTAAATTAAACTGGACGATTGTGCTTCCAGAAAACAAGAGCTCTGGTACAAGGAAGAGTGAGGAATAAAACCTCCTGCTTTGAAACCAACATTTTCCCTTATTCCTTTCTCTCCAGAGGATGAGGATTGGCACTCTCAAAAACCATGCAGCAAAGGCTACCTCTCAGCACTAGAAAGACTATGGACAGAGACTACGGAAAGGAAGGCAAGAGCCACCCAACCATGGGACAGTGCAGGGAAGAGGAGGCAAGACAGGGACTTGTTTCGAGGCAAGGGAAAATGTCAGATGCAATTATTAGCTCTAACACACAGTTAACAAGTCGACCTTTTTATGAACTGACCATCCACTTGCTTTCACCAAGCATCACTTTTGTTTTCACTTCCAGGAAACAGGTTCTTTTGAGATGCTTTCATGGAAGAGATGAAGCCTCATCATTAAACAAGCCTTCTTCAGTCATCAGACCTATTCTACCCATCAGGAGCTACCACAGTAAGGCACACAATCCTGCAGACAGAACTTTTTAGGTGCATGCTCCGTGTGCATCTTCAGTCAGAAAGAGCAGAAACTCAGGTCTGCACCTGACCATGCATCATTTTGTGAGGGAAATATCTGACTAATATTTGGGTTTTGTTTGGGTCTGTAGGTCAAAAAGCTCTGATCTGACTGTTTCCCCCCCCTGCATGCCTCTAATGGAAATTATAATCTTTGAGTTGAGTAGAGTCATGTGATAAAGAGAACTGTACTCCCTTTCTCTTAGATACATTTTTGTCACTGTGACACACGTGCACAGTGTACATGTGCAGATACACAGACACACACATACACACAGGCATAGCTTCTTACCACGAAATTTGAAAATTGAAATTATAGCCATTGCTCTAGAAAGAAAAACTGTGAGAAGGCAGGTTTTTTATCTTTATTTATATGATATTATTGACTTTAAATATTTGTTTTAAAAAACCTCACATTTTGAAATGGATTAAGATACTAAAATGCCCAAGAATTACTGTAAATGCCAAGTTTCCAAGCTGAACATTTCATTAAATCCCCAATATATCAAGTCTTGACATGGAAGGAAGCAGCTACTTATATATTTTATTATTTATTTATTTATTTTAATCTTTCAAGTGCCAATACCTGCCCACTCCCATGGATACTGAAGCTGTGTTTTGAGATATTTATGATTTGTAGGCTGTGTTGTTATTGTATTAGTACTAAAACCAAAGGTTTTCACTCCAATCCTGTGGAAGACTCTGTTGGACACAGCATGTCCTGATTAGATCATGTTAAAACATTACTAACTAAAAGAAAATGCAATTCTCACAAATGCTATTACACATGAACAGAATTTTCTGTGTTGGTAAAACAAAAGCTCATTAAAACAACGAAAGGAGAAATAAAATTTACCTACCTTTCTGATAGAAGAATTTTCTGTAGTAATATGCACCAAGGTCCACGTGCTCAACGATGTATCTTTTCACTCTGTCCACATGTAAAATCAGATTCTCCTTGGGAACTTCCAGAACTGCTACTCCAGCATTTGTGCAATGGGAGCTCAGAGTTGACTCGAACGAGGCACTTTCACATCCGCTGAAGGAACCTGAATTAGACTTGGAAAGGCTGATCTTCCTCTCCCCTTCCCCACCAATCTCATTACGAAAATAAGGACAGCTCATCACGAGTTCGTTGCTTTTATCATCCCCCTGGTCCATATTGAGGTTTCCTTTTGAATTCAGGTCTTCAGTGCTGCCCATCGGAGAATTGAAACTTGCAGAGTGGGACAAAGGGCCAGAGACAAGTGATGCTACGGCAGCAGCAGATGCACCTGTGGTTGTGTTCCTTCTTTTAATAACATTATGCCTGTTGATTGCCACTTCATTTAAATCAAATAAAATACTCTGTACATCGTAATGAGCAAAACACTTTGGACAAGTCCAAGGCTTGATGCTATCTTCTGACCTGTTATCTTCTAGATCTGAAGACTTCCCAAGCTCCCCTTCACCTTTGGCATTGCGCAGCTTACGAAAAATGGATGAATCTCCTGTCTCTGATTTTGAGCGTCTCTTGAGTGGTTTCTCCCTTTCCTTGAAGAGTCTCAGATTTTCCCTTTGAGTAATAGGTCCATCTATAACATCTAGAGAGAATCCTGAACCCTTGCTTCCACTGGCTATCAGGAGTTCACTGAGCTTAGCTGTGGCTGGGCTTCTCTGATCAGACTTTTCATCTTTATAGCCCTTCAGTAAGTCAAAAAAACTTTCACCTGAAGTTCCTTGTTTATCTATGGAAGATGTGCTGCCATACTCCCTGTGGAGAGATGGTCCAGATTTAAAAGTGGGCGAAATACATTCATCAAAACTATCCACATCGAGCTCACTTATGGTAATGTCACTGTTGCTGCGCTGCCTTATTCTGCGAAGAGCTTTCCTTGGGGAACTGGGATAGCCATCAGGTGTAAGAAATCTGGAGTCTAAATTCTCAGATGGTCTAGTCTTGGTTTTAAGAGTGCTCTGGATGCTCTTTAACATGACAGAATCACTCGCATTCAGGTTAACAGAGCTTCCCTGACTCCCAGGACTGCTTTTAGAAGACATGCTGTCAAGGCAACTTGATGTTTCAGTATCTTGACTAGACCTGCTTGCTTCTTTGATGTTCTCCTTCCTTGGGGGCCAATCGGCAATCCTGGCCCTGACTCCCATTTTAGGGACACCAGGAGTAGAGGTAATGTGGTGGGAACTTTCATTACGAGGAGGACAAACCGGTGCCATGACTGCAGACCCTAAACTGCCATTCTGCGACCTAAAGCGCCTCATATAGAAGTCATCCGAGTGGACTTTTGCGGTGCCATCTGTTCCAACTGATACCCCAGTGGCCACAGCCCTTTCGGTCTGGGACCGCTTTAAGCTGGTCATGATCTTTCAGTGTGATCCACCTTAGTAAGTTCCAAGAGAAAACACAGTCATTTCTGCTTTTTAAATACGCAGTTCTCTTTTGGAGAATATCCTCCAAAATACACAATGGTCGCATGAGATCTTAGTCGTGGACATTTAAGCACACAGTTAAATCCAAAATGTCTAGACAATTCAGATATTCAGTAGGTTTTGCTAAGCAATCATTTCCTTTACATCTTGCATTTTAAGAAGTGGACATGCTCCAAGATGTTGAAATGGTTCTAGCATCACTTGTGCTCCAAAATGTCAGTTGTAATCCAACTGCTCAAGCTTTTAAACCTGGAAGAGAGAAAAAGAGAGGTAAAAGCATTAATGATTTTATGTATAACTTTCTCATCACTGAAACTATCAAAGTAATTGTTGCACAGAATCGGCATTTCCAGCAAATGTGCTTTTTAAACCTTGTCAGTTGTCATCTCGAAAACGCAGTTGTGGTACATGGTGGTGAGGAGTTCTCTAGATCTTGCCAGTTTATAGTCTGAAAACATTCTTTTGCATTTGGATTCCATACATAGCTATGATTTTTTTTTTTTCCTTACCAACTCATTAGTGAATGCTTTTTCAGTTGGGTTAGTGAACAGGCTTATAAAGATAATTTCCTCAGATGAAGGACATGTACAGGACAAATTTCCCATAGAAAACAGGGAGGAGCCCGATCAGGACTCCAAATTCTGTTTAAAAATGCTTTAAAGAACCTACCATTTCCAAGCCATACATCCTTGAAAAAAAAGACGGGAAACTAATTAGCAAAAAGACTACAAAATTATAATAGACAAAAATTGTTCTCAGTAGCATTTATACTGTATTTTGTGCAGCCTTATTTGCAAGACGACCTGGACAATCCAGAAAGCTCAGTGTTCACAACATATAAAAACCACTAAAGCTAACTAGAAACACATACTTTTCAGTAACTTGATATGAGAAGTTCCATTTATTTCCCAGGCTAACAAAACAAAGTCTGTCACTGCTCCTCTATAATCCTGCTTTACAAAGGCATAGAAATTAAATGCTTTCCCATAACTCATCAGCACCAAAGTGATTACAAAGCATTTAGCATCCTACCCTTTGAGAATCTAAAAAAAAAAAAAAAATTAATCCATTAATACATCCTTGCTGGTAGAAGACAAAAGCGTAAGATTGTCAAGATAAAAACTTTTGCTGTGTACACCTTTTAACACAAAGAAGTTAATAGTTTTCAAAGGCTGAACTAATTACACAAAATGTGGTCTTTAAATATTTGCCGACTGTGTGCAGAAAGATGCTGCTGAACCAGCACAGAGCTGCCAATATTGCATTGTCCATGAATCAAGGCCTTCTAATGCTTCCAGGGAAACTAGTATCTTTGGTAGTCTCTTCTCAGAACTATGGAGCACTTTGCTCTGCACTAATTAAATAGCAAGCAGGGCACCGTCTGCCTCCAGAGGCGGTGTTCTTTAAATTCACTCGCCATATAGGCAGCACCTCTTTGAAATAGCCCCTTAACTTAAATAAAGCTTAACACGTAAGGAATCCTTGAATTGCAAGCTGACTGCAGCACAAGAACAGTGCAAGTGACCCGCGGTATCACTGTATTTGCACTGTTACACGAGCACAGACACCTTCCTTGTCATTCTACTACAACGATGCTGCTGAAAGAGCATTTTTTTTATCGGTAACATGAGAGTAACTTGAGAAAGGCGGTCTATCCAGGCAGCTGGGGCAGAACTAGAGAATTTTCAGCTGAAGCTTCTTACAGATTTCAAACTCTCCAGTCTAAGAACAGATCAGGCTGGTGAAACAGCTTTGTGCACACATCAGAATAAGGAAGTAAAAATGCAAACCCTGTGTGCCATCACACAACCCAATGTTCTGTGTCCACGCTTTTCAACAGTGCCACAGCAGATACCGTTTATGCAATGAGGTCTATGAAATGGGACACTGCACAGTCTTTTCCAAAGGGCTAGACAGGGCTGCCTTTACATGGAAATAAAATAGAATGAAAACCAATAAAGATTCAGAGCAGGAAGAAAACAGGCTAAAAGTGATAGTGAAGGCTGAGTCAAGCTGAGGGTGGAATATAAAACAGGCAGAAGTACCACAGTCCACCATGGCATGCTTCTCTTCATAGCCTGCAATGAAACCCAGGATGTTTGCTCCTCGCCAGTCCACCAGCATCTCTGAAAACAAAGTGTACATCTCCTCCCCCTCAAGTGCCTGTCCTTATGGAAACATAAAACCTACCAGTTCAAGTTTCTCATTAACTAAAGGGCAGAAGTTCATTCGGCTGCAAAAATTCCCAAGCTTGGTGTTAACCACATAGGTATCCAAATGCTGTCAGCTCCCCTCAGCACACAATTCCCAAGCGACAATCCCAAATAATAAAAGACCTTATTTATATACAGAGAGTTATATTCCTTCATATAAAATCATATGTAAGTGGTCTGTGGAACTTAGTTCTGATCTACAAGACTCAATGAGCTCCAATCCTGTGCACTGTGTATGCACAGAGTACAATCTGCATACACTGATTACTCCTTCCCCTTAGTCTTCTCTTCTCCAAGCTAGACCCCCAGGTCCCTCAGCCTTTCATCGTAAGGGAGATGTTCCACTCCGTTCATCATCTTTGTGGCTCTGCACTGGACTCTTCCAAGCAGTTCCCTGTTATTCATTGCTTTTTACCAGCATGAGAGGACTCAAAAGGAGCTGTGAGCCAACCTGTTTTCATCCCTTCCCTTTATATACCTCTTTTTATCACTTTGCTCCCTCCTTCAAAACTGGGGTTCCAGCCACAGGACAAAGAGCCATTCTGATCAAACCTAAGAAGTCCTTGTAGATGTGCAGACTTGCATCACTCTTAAAAGGCAGTTAAGTCACTAAATCTTGATTTCTTATTCTTCATGATTGAAGTTAGCCACCATTTCCCACCAGTCAAGATTCTATTGAGGGATGTTTGGGTTAAAAAAAAAGCAAATAGAAGCAATTGATTGAGAAGAAATGTCTTGCTGAAATCAGTTTGACAGCAAAAAACTCAACTATGGCACACTAATCAGTTGCTGTCCTGGATTCAGGCGTCCAAATAAGACAATTCAACATCTCCTTGTTCTGATGAATGGGAAAAAAGATCAAGCCTGACACATCGGAGACTTTCTATTATATTTTTTATTAGACTTAGTTTTTTGTAAGATTGTGTTCTTTTTTCTTACAAAGTAGTGACTCTATCAACAACCAAGTCTTACTTGAAGAGATCTAGCAATTAGTCTGCTCTCTCCTGGGAACATGCTGAGATTTCAGACCACAGGATCACAGATGCCAATGATCCTAATACTCTGATGTCGACAGAGATAGATTTGGCGGCGCCAAATTTTATGACTCGTAACGTTCCAGAGGAAACTCTTCATACTTCGCCATCACCATTGAAAGGTGGTATTTTCTAATTAAAATTTGGGGAATGAGGGAAATCAGTTTTCAAATCATAAAGAAGTCTCACTCTTTGCCAAGCCTTCATGCCACTCCCCTGCCCCACCCCCAAACAATAAAATATACTAATGGACGGTAAATGCAACATGTTATCAGCAGGATTTTAAAACACCGAAAGCTGTAGGATAAGGAACTCAGAATAACATTTTATAGTAAGCATTTTTTTTAGATGTAAATAAAATCATCTGCCCTGCAGGCTTTACTGAAATTTAGCCAATTTAGGAAAGGCAGTGCAACATGCACTACCTTGTTAACTTTTACTGGGAACTGGCTTCACCATAAACCCCCAAACCTGCAGCTCTTTCAAAAACAGGAAAATAAGTAAGAAGAATTAAAAATACTTCATATATGAAAGGTTACCTATTTGTGCCACACACTGTCCTGGGTTAACAGGGCCCAACCTCAAAACCCCTCTCCTCACATACAGAGGGGAGGGAAACTCACTCATTTTAAAAAAAGAAAAAAGGTGGCTAAACAAAAACCCAAATCCTGGCTTGAGATAAAGAGAATCTTATGAGATCAAATCCTTGTAGCAAGGGGGAATATTCATGTATCAGGCACTTTAGTAGTTGTATGTATGAAATAATGTCTGCTTTTATAAAATTAATTTCTTAGAGGAGAGAAAAAAAAAAAAATCAGTCTTTAGAAATACCTGCCTCTATATAGTTTCCTATTAACTTTATCCTTTCCTTCCCAGGATTACTGTCGTCATACTAATTGAAGTCAAAAGGTTTATCGTTCAGAGGAAGTTTTTATCAGCTGAAAGGCTATGTGAAGAAGAGCATTTGGTATGTTACTAGCTTATCAGCTTTACTACACATAAAGGAACTGCTACGGTTTTGCGATAACTGAATTGTAACAATTACCAGCTCTGTATGGGATGAAAGACAGACTTCCCTACCTTTTCCTTCTCCCCCCTCACCTCCCTAATTTATGTTATCTACCAAATCTGCCACTGATCTCTATGTCAGCAAGTCTGCATTTCTGCCTTTTCCTCTGACTGCTTTCTTGCTCCCTAACCCTCAGAAGAAAACCTTTGCTCTAAGGAAACTGAGTGCTGTCCGTTCCCATACACATAACAATCACCTGCACCGATTTGTTGAGATTTAATAATGCTTTACTCTTAACTTTATTCTCTGCTGAAGTAGCTTATGTTATGTACAGGAACTTAGGCAAGGTTACGTTAAGATGTAACAGTAATTAATGCGATTCACTGATGGGAGTTTCTGAGTTTTGCAGTATGCCTTTCTACAGACAATCATGAGCTTGCTCTGCCAAGCGGTGAAACCAGAGGGTGTGCAGTGACTAGAGAAGGGTGCCAAGGTGTAGCTCATGCACATGAGCAGAGTCTGCTCACTTGGGTTTAGAGCCCTGCTAACCAGGACTGCAAACCATCAGCCAGCTCAGAGCTCACCCAACCAGCTGGCGTCTCTACGCAGAAGACCATGAACTACTAAATAATCATGCTCGCTCGCAGTCAGTGATAAAGACACAACAGGATGGTAAATGAAGCGAAATAAAAGCTATCAAATTAAGATGAAGACAGGGGACAATAATCCCCTACCTGTGCATTTAGGCACATTTTCCATCATCATTCTCTCCACTCCTTATTCTCCACACAAGCAGTACAGTATGTCAAGACAGAATTGTGCTTTCTGTTTCCACATCAACTTGGTAACCATTAATCAACACAAATATATCGTAACACTCAAGTGTACAAGTAACTACTGCTTGCTATGAAACTCCTTTTAACTGAGAGAGAAAGGGATATATATAGGGAGAGAGAGGGAGAGAGATAGAGAAAAGGCACTGGAAGTGGTCATTACCACTTCAATACTCATGTGTCATTCAGTTAATTAAATGCAGAATTCCTTCTCTGCAACCTAACTTACAGGATCTGGAACAAAGATGCTGGCAATCTTACAGTGTGTTGTACTATATTCTGAGATGGTTAACAGCAACAGTTTATTTTTGATAGGAGAACTGACTCACTAGTAAGCAACTCTAAACTAGTGCCAATACAAAAGAACAAAATATTCCAGCTCCCTGATACAACCTCTTAAAAAACGTAAAATTTTAGCAACTCAAAAAAAGACAGTTCCATCTGCATACTCCACCTCTTTCTTCTTTAAAACAGATATTTCTCTCCTTTACTTTTCAGATTCCAGTTGTTGACATACTTACTGCATCTCTGTGAATGTGTCGACTCCTGTCAAAATTACTGATCTGCAAAGTGTCCCAATTACTTAATAGCAAACCTCTGATACAGCAGTGAGAGGCTGGCTTAGGAACAGTCAGAAACCAAAACCACGCACAACAAAAGCCAAACTGAGGAAAACAAACACACACAAAACCGAAGGAAATGGGTTGATACTTGCTGCAGATACTGGCTTGGCACAACTGCTGCACGTTACAGCAAGCACCAGGGATGTGCTTTCCTGAAGTCTGCATCCTCGCCCATACTTCCGCAGCAGAAAGGCTCATTTGTTACCCTCCTCTTCCTGCCTGGCCACAAGTTTGTTTGCAGCACAACTCTGGCACCAGTACAAAGACAGAGCTCAGCCTCTGGTCTGTGATGCACCACCAGCCACATTCCTGACTCTTGGCACACCAGAGCTGGCAGTCATCGCCACGGGTTTCACGACACTCCGCAAGCATCAGAGTGAAAGACTTCAGTTTGGAAGAGGGGGAAAGAGGGTGTTTAACTGACTAGTTCTAAACTTCAAGTTGATTCTAAGTAGTTTTGGTAGCAACTCAGAGCTGTTGCTTTTTAAAGCCAGGTGTTATGGCTGTATTACTAATTTGCTAATAGGATTATTAAAAATATAAGCCCATCATTTTGGTAATCTGGCTATTTCCCCCAGCATTGTTTCATTCCTTTGTTCTATCACCGCAGTTGCCTCTCCCTAAACTCATGATTTGGCAAAATAATTTCAGGTTTCTGTGCTCCAAACCTCTACAAAGTACCATCTCCCCACAGATCAATGGATCACAGTATGAGGTGTTTAACGAAGAAATAAAAGTAGTTTTGCAGAAGTAAAAATTTAATTTTACCTAAAATGAATAGGCTTTACTCACAGCAAACCCCATATTAGTCATCTAGAGAGCATTTTGTGTTCAGACACATTCCTGGACTTGCTGCATCACTGGGTAGGAGAATTAAGAGCAAGGAAATGATTACTACATGATGTCTACATGAGGTGTCCCCAGTTTCTGCAGCATCATCATCCTTTCCCCTATGCCCCAGGGCTCCTCAGCAGTCACTCGCACATCACACCTTTTCACCCTAAGCCACGCTGCTGGCACTCTCAGTGACTGTCCTCCACCATC
Source organism: Semnornis frantzii (assembly GCA_013399775.1). Lineage (NCBI taxonomy): Eukaryota > Metazoa > Chordata > Aves > Piciformes > Ramphastidae > Semnornis > Semnornis frantzii. The sequence continues at coordinate 24,494 of VWYK01130398.1, read as the reverse complement.
CCTCCTTCTCAGCCTAGGAGGTCTCTTGCCACACCACAGCCCCCAACATAACAGAACAAATCCACTGATTTGATTTTCAGACCCCACTTTCCTTCTTCAGTGAAAGTCATTCACAAAACAACCTAGCATCTCATCAAGCAGTCACTTATTCAAGCTTCAAATAACTAGTACCTGTTAAATGAATTTGCTTCCTTATTTACTGGTCTGAAAACACAAAGCAGATTACTATTCCAATCTACTACAGCTCCTGCATATTACAGAAAACAACAAAACAGCAATTGGAAGTTATACAGATAAAAATCAAGAACTATGTAAAGTGAAAAACAGGTTCAAAATATCATTGCAATAGAGTACTCTGAAAGCAAACAGCAGAAAAAAGGGGGTTCCCCTCTGTATAACCCATTAAGAATGCCCACTGGTCTGCCTGAATGGTATTTTTTGTGACAGCATACATGGAGTTACTCATTTTGCCCTAAAAAGTGAGCTTTGCTTTTGTGTGCAGTTACATATGCCACATTTTTGCACAACTGTATCTATATATATTTACATAGAAGATACTAATGCTATCTTTCAATATACTACAGACTGAAGTACATACATACTATAATTAACGCTGATTATTACACTTCTGCTATGGCACAGTCTGGTGTACTGCTTGGTTTGGTTGTGGTTGTTTCAAATAATCACTTGATTTAAAAGCCAACTTTGTTATATTGAAAAAGTACATCATGTTTTTAACAGTAGAAAGCCTGTCATCTTCATGCTATACCCATATTTATATTTTAAAGGCTGAATAAATTACAGGATTAATTGTATTCAGGTTCTATCAATAAGGCTTTCTTTAATGCAGAAGAGTAGAATAAATGAGAGTTGAAAACAAATAATCCACTTTCTCAAAGCCAGGCGCAAGCCTCTAGCCTGATTTAGACTTATTAACCTGTTAGCTCCTCGTGCCTGTCCATGACAATCTGCTTTCAAAAAGATGGTCCTAGCTATTGACAGTGTGTAATGAATAAGGTTGCTTAAAAGAATCACCAAGTCACAAAGCACTTATGAGGGAAAGGGGAAAAGAAAAAGAATCTTTGCATCTTTTCCTTCTCCTCCTTAAATCAAGGCTTTTAAAGCCACTTGTAGGAGTTCTGCGCTTTTGTAGTGTGCCTCAGTTGTGCACTGAGAACAGCACGGGACTGTCTGAAAAACAATTCCTTTAAGCTGTCAAAAGTTTCCACTCTTATGTGGAAACTCTGCTGAAAGTGAGGCTGTTGATCTAAAATAATATTTGTTAGGATCAATACCCTAGAAATACAGCACTTTGCTGCTGCCACTTCTGATTACCAATCAGCACCTGTTCAGGCTGCTCACCAGATTGTTACACTCCTCAGTCCTCTCTAGTACTAGCAGCTCAGAACCCATTAAATTGCTACTGTCTGATGCAGGCACAGATTTTCAGTCTATCCATATAGGAACTGATACATAGGAATGATGATAAAGACGTATTTTGGTGGTATTTTTAGTTGCTGTTCTGATACAGAACTATTTCAGTGAAGAATGTATTTATTCATTTATTTATATTTTAAGTAGTCATCTATTTATGAACTTAATTTTTCATGCTAGATTTGAAAACTGGAAGCTAATCCTCCTGGATGTACTCACAACTTCACAGGAAGTCATCCTCATTTCCATTTCTCAGACTTAAATCTCCGCACTGTGCTTTGCCTTCCATCTCTGTGAAGTTCCATTTCAGGCCTCTGATCTCTGTTTCTGATGCTTTTGTTTTCTTATATGGTTATACGTAATTTGAGCTCTGGTTGCTTGCTTGAGGACACACAGAAGGTAGAATGGATGAGTTACTGCCAATGTCAGTTGAGTTCTGCAGGTATCACCAGTGCTGCAGGTTAATGAACTGCAGCAGAAAGTGTGTAAAAATGAAAACAGTGTCCCAACAATGGAAGTAAATAAAACTTTCGAACTACTGTGCTTTAAAACAAAGATTTGTTTTTTAAGTTAATTTCATTCTTTCTTCACATTCTTTAATCCTATCCTTTAGACACAATTGTCTCAGTAGGTATGTAACTTAGATGAAGACACAGTGCTAAATAAGAACTGAAAGAATTAACACATTCTTATATTCATTTAAAAAAAAAAATCTGTAGTAGGGACATGAACAGGTTTCACAAAGATGTCAGATGTAATCAAGCTCAATAAAACAATTCTCACAGGAGCAATAATCATCATATTCAGTCTATAAAATGTAATGAACTGGAAAAAATTAGCATCATGTAACTGCATCTATTACATGCATTCAAAGGGATGTTCTTTCATGACTCTCAGGTGCTGTAATCTTCCAGGGATCGTTTGCAGAATCAGTGGAAGGAGATGCACTGACTTTTTTCGTGGCAATTAGCACTCATTCAGCACCCCAATTTCTTCCCACGTGACCTTCACCCAACTTACGCTTTTGCTTCTCTTTTTCTCTCAGTGGACTTCCTTCTGTTGCTCACATTCCACATCTACTTATGACTAAAATACTTTCTCATGCCATACCTGGAACTGATGACTTTTCTCCTTGAAGTTAAGTCAAGCAGAGTGTGTGCGGGTTGATGTAGTGCCTTTGTCAGAGGGGGAAGGCATGACACCAGTTCCAAAACAATGTTGTTTGAAAAATGGTAGTTATCAGTCTGTTCTCAGTGTTCTGTTTACACAGTTCGCTTATGTCAACATCATAAACTGATTTTTTTTTCCAATCAGTGGACTGTAGCAGCGTAGAGCTCTAATAGCACCAAGTGCATGCAGATTTTTCATTTCAGCATCAGCACTGTTGATGATGTGGCTTTGTATCTAACGTACTTCCCACCACAAAAATCAAAGTTTTTCTTGTGTTTCAGAAAGAAAGCTTTGTAGTAGCTCCAGTTAGCTGTGATGAACGAATGAATGGATGGGATAAATAACGCTAAGAGAGAAAAAAAGCTATTTTGTTTCTGTCTTGCCTAGGCACATCCCTTGTTTTCTGTTTATTTTCTTATTATCTGGATCTTTCCACACTGTTGAAATAATCATGTAATTTTAGATTTACATTATCTCAGGTGGCTTTGGTTTTCTTTTTAGGAGCTGTGGGTGGAGAGGGCCACTTATATTAATGTTAATTTTAGCCAGTGAGTGTGGGTTTGTAGATTTCACCTGTCAGCAAGGAGACAGTCAAAGGCTCCTTTAGGGGACAATTCAGAGAGGACCTCACATAGATGCTCGAGTTTGAAATTCAAGAGAGTAGAGTCAGACAAGGTTTTCAGAGGAAGAACTTGAGTTGCCAGGACTGGAAAAGTCCTTAAACTGACTTGTAAAAAACATCCTGTTAGTCCTCTCCCCGCCATCGTATGTATAGGCAAATCACCAAACCACAAGAAGGTTTATTTGTTGTGATTTGACAGATGGCCCTCTGAATAGATGACATCTGATCAGCAGGTCTCAAATGAGTATGTTCAAGTCAACTGAATCCTGAAAGTAACTTAGTTTCCAGAAACTGCATTAGTCTATACCTCCTCAGACCTGCTCTTGGCATTCTTCCCTAATATGCTCCTTAGATTATTTTGCTCTTCCTCAGTTTATTGGCTGGACCGACCTAATGACCTCATGTCTTTTAAAAGAGATTTCAATGTCGGTTTGGGGAGATAAATTTGCAAGACAGAAACAACAGCCAAATTTCTAACTGAAACACAGCCAGTGCAAATGTACCAACAGTCTTTAAGGCTTTACTATCGCTTTTCACCTGAGATGGTAGCATAAACAGCATCTCCTCCCCCAAGCTAGCTTATCATAGTTCTAAAAAGTGGTAATCCATAAATCTTAGGTAAGAACTTAAGAATAGCTGTTCTGAATCAGACAGTTGCTATATCTCTTTGTCTGAAAGAGAAAAGTGGGCACGAGCACATATCACAGTATCACACAGTATCACCAAGGCTGGAAGAGACCTCAAAGATCATCAAGTCCAACCCATTACCACAGACCTCAAGACAGGACCATGGCACCAAGTGCCACACCCAAACCTGCCTTGAACACCTCCAGGGACGGTGACTCCACCACCTCCCTGGGCAGCCCATTCCAGTAGGGAATGACTCTCTGTGCTGGTTTGAGTTAATTGGAATATTTTTTA
>VWYK01130398.1:4133-20265 GCA_013399775.1 Semnornis frantzii | reverse complement strand
GTGGGGAGAAGGTGGAAGGGTGGTTGGGAGCCCCTCCTGGGGTCTCTGATTTCTGGGAGGGGAGTTGTGTGTCTGTATTACCTTAAACTTGTATATTTCTGTAAATATTCCTGTATATACTGTATATATTTGCTTGTATATTGTGCTGAGCTGTAAATATAGCTTCATCTCTTAACTTCCAGTCCGGCTGAGATCTAGTCTGGGTTATTTCAAAGTGTGGGGGGGCAGGGAACTCCCAAACCGTCACACTCTCTCAGTGAAGAACTTTCTCCTCACCTCCAGCCTAAACCTCCCCTGGCGCAGCTTGAGACTGTGTCCTCTTGTTCTGGTGCTGGTTGCCTGAGAGAACAAAGCAACCTCCCCCTGGCCACAATCACCCTTCAGGTAGTTGTAGACTAAATAGGTACAGATCTTGTGGGATGTCTCCCTGGTTTCTAGAAGCCTGACTGATGAACTTCCTCAGATGGATGTTGAACTATTTGCATTTGAAGGCCTCGGTGAGATTCTTCTTTTATAAATTTAACTGACTGCTTTTTTTCTTCAAGTCACAGTTATGAGATTCATAGTTAAACTATGCATACTTGTTGGTTGCTTCATAGAAATCTGTTTCTAGGGTAACAGAACTACTTGGAATATTTCAGTAGACACACCGGGACTTTGTAGCATGTAAGTTTTCCCTCTCCTCTCTTCATTTCCTTTCCCAATTTCTAAGGTTCTTTTTTGCAATTTTGATATCCAGAAGTACTGAACCAAGGTTTTCAGACATCTCTCTACAATATCTGTAAATGTTTTAAGTCACAAAAAAATCAATTAGGACTTAGCAGTTCATATATATAGTTAGGGAAAGTCTCTCTCTGTGCATTTATCAACACTGAAGAAGCAATAAGGTGATATATGCAATCAGTAATTACCAAGAGATGCCTCTGCAGCTTTTACATTCTGGTATCAGCTGCAATTCTGCACTGTTCAGTCTTTTCCTATAGCTCATTATCGTCAGACTTTGGCGTCTTACTGTCTTCTCCAGACAGTACACAATGGTGTTGAACTCCACGCTCCCCGGTGTTGGTAACCACTCTCCCTTATATCTTATACTTACTCATTTAGTAATTCATGAAGACTTCCCCTTTCATCTTCTAATGGTCCTTTTTTCTGTCACAGTCATCCCATCAGAGGATTTGGGAAGCAAGTCACATGAAACAGATGTGTCCCTTACTGGAATATTCCTGGTTAGAATTGCTATAGATGTGCAAGATACAATTTTTCTCCCTATTGTCCTCATTTGATCTACTAATGTTAGAGAAATAAATTACCATATTTACTTTTCTTATGCTTAATGATCACACTTGAAACATTTTTTGACCAGTACTGACCATACTGAATCAGAGAAAGGCAGGAGTTGGAAGGGACCTCTGTAGGCCCTGCTGATGTTCAGAAGGAAAATTTAAGTTTCTTGGGAGAAATCTTATCCCACATTATATCAGATTCTGTAAACAGTAATATTTTCAGTTACTTACTTAATGACTGTTATCCTTGCAGCATAAAAGAGTATGAAGCATGTGTAAAAACTACCTCGGGATTAAAAATTCTTAAACTTCTACTCATCCCTGCCAACCTCCAAGAAAGAATGACTTTCAACTGTTGGCCTGAGAATGAAATACAGTAGGGTGAGTTGCCCTGAGCAGTTGTTGCATCTTTAATAAAGATTAAAATGAATTGAATAAAGATTAAAATTAATTGGAAACATCTTGTCTAGCTGTAAAAATCCTCTGACAGCATTTTTTACAGCAACAGTTTACAAAGAACAGACACTTAATTATGTACGTGAAGAAGTCTGAGCACTCTCAGATCTGGTTTGCTCCACTGCAGAATTTCTGCCTTGCAGTAATCGTACTGTTTCATTCTATTACAAATTTTAAAATAATTTAGAAATACAATCAGTTCATCAAAAGATTTCCTCATCTGAAGGGAGGAAACACTCCAAAGTAGCAGGAATGTCCTGTGTTTCATTTCAGAGAGAGAGTATTTATTCATCACAGTGTGTATGTTTGAAATCTGCAACTAGAGCGGTTACTCATCCTCTGTGGGGGTTCTGTCAGGTCTGCACTAAACTACAGGTGAGCACAGACATACCTAAAAGCTTTATGCTGAAGAAAAACAATACATTTTCATTATCACAATCAGTATTTTGAAGCACTTCTGTGATCTTTGAAATCCGTGCTACCAAGCAGTTTTAAAACTTGATTTTCAGTGCTCTCTCAGTAGTCCCCAGCCAATTTTTTAGCTCACTGAATTTGGTAAATGATGACTGGATGATTAGGATGAAGGACAAAGTAGAAAAGGGGAAAATATCAGAATTAGCCTTATGGTGTTTTTAGGTGTTACAGCTTTTTGCTGCATGACCTACTGCAGACAAATCTATTTGGAGTAATCTCACTGCTGTGCTTATGGCAGGCTTCAGGATTAGAGAAGGTTTAGCGAAGGTTACAACCCATATTGGGCTGATGGCGTCCAATTTCTTTTCCAAACCTCCCCCCAAAACCTACATGCACATAAGTCAGCTTAGTTACAGTCTCCTCTTTCTGTAAAATCCTAGAGACTTAAATTTACATAGGTATTGAAGAGACTTTCCTCCAGTGAAAGGATAAATTCCATTTTAAGAGATCTGGTTTTCCCATCTGCTTGGGTTTGTCAGCTGTTGGAAACCTCCCTTCTCACCAAGCCTGTGGAAATTCAAAAAACACCCCAGCTGGCAATGAAGGGTTTTTGTTCTGTCTCACCTTGCGAGGTGAAACCTCTTGTGTTTCTGCTTGGATTCCAACTCTGGCTCGACACCCTCTGGCTTCCCAGTGAATAATGCTAACACAACAGATTTCTCAAAATCTGAATTTCGGAAGTCTGCTGGCATTGCTGCCGTCTCTGCACGCTCCCAAAGCGCCGACTTAAGTGCGCCACCGTTACATTTGGCTGTGCTCAAACCCGCATTCCGGGGATGCTTTTGCTGAAAGATGTTTGTCAAAATAGACTCTGCACAGCTGCTATCGTAAACAAGGGGCAGTTGTGCTTTATAACGAAGAGTTAGCAGTGCTAACCTCATACTGGTTACTGAATCATAAGAGACAAGCCTTGTCCTTAAGGGATGTCTCTAGAAGAAACCCTCTGTGCTCCAATACAGAAAGCTGAGCTGCTTTCAGCAGTGATGGCATCACTGAGAAGCTTCCTTTGTAGAAAGAAGTACAAAACCATTCAGTCCTTACAGACTTAATTTATCTTGACATGTACGAGCAGATTGTGAAACACAGGTCAGAAATCCCACTAAGAAATTATTTGTGATGCATCACAATTGCTGACATTTTCAAGTAGTTTTCATACATTGCTCTGCCAAACATAACATGACACTGATAAAAATCCCATTTCAAAGTAACAGAGTATAGGGAAAGGGGAGGGGGGGGAAGGGCAAACGATAACAAAAAAGTCTGCATGCTTAAGAAAATGCAGCCCTCTGAACTGAAGACAACACTTTTAGCTTCAAAGTACTGTTTGTGTTACTAAAAATTCTTGAGAAATCCCAGCAAGGCTTTGAGCTTTTGAGCAGGAGGTGTGGCTCCAGCTGCTGCAGTGGGAATCACCTCAGTGTTATGTGAGTGGGGAGGTGCATCAGCCTTCCAAGTCTGCCTTCTGTGGAAGCTCTGCAAGGACCTGGGGGTTGCGGTGGCAAATGGAGTTGAAGGATTCTGCAGGTGTCACCATACTCTGCAGCCTTTACACTGACAGATGGTTTAAGCCAGTTCCTGTGGTTTAAAGGTGGTTGTTAAGGCTTCTGCAAACTCATGCGTGGCTGGGGAAAGTCACCCACCGTGGGCACACGTCAAGGGTGAAAGTGATTTAAGAGTAGTGTTTCTCTTTTTCAGAAGGGGTTAAGAAACATTCCTGCTGAACTGTAATCACTGTCATTTCTTAAATGAACCATAATCAGAAATAGTGTGCAAGGCTGATTAAGGCTGTTGATGCAGTGAAACAAGAATACACCCACACACGTACTTTCTGTAGGTAATTTGCCTTCTCAAGGTTTAGTGTTGGAACCTTAAGTGATTTCAATTCTGCTTTCATTTTCTGAAATGCTTTGCATGTATGTTGACTAGGAACAGATGCAGATAGTTCCTTTACTGACCATAGCCAGCTAACAGAAAATGTTCCAAAGGCTTTTGCACCACACTTGCATAGGTTTCACTGCAGAAACCTCAAGCAGACACACTGACCTGTGTTTAGCATTCAGTTAGAAAGAGGTAGGTCTATTTTTTCGTTTGTACCATACATTACAGCCTAGCTTACAGAAAAGATAATAAATCTTCTAAAGAATGACTTCACTGGTCTTGGACTGGAAGGTCAGTTGGTAAAACACATCTACAGTGCTGTGAAAGCTGAGGTGTACCTGCATGGACAGGTCAGACACATTCTAGCTTATTTATGCTTTGAGATAACTTGCAATCTCCAACTATCCATCTAAACTTGCCTCTTATGTTTAAAGATGTCTGGATGAAGTGCCAGTACTGCTGGCATATGTGCACTGTAATAGACTGATTCTTATTTGAATTGCAAAGCGTGTTTTTTAGGTGTCAGTACCACCTTGCTTGCTCTTTTCAGCTTGCATCCTACTTTGCCAGTTTGACTATCTGCATTCGTGACCAGAATCGCTCAGATTGTTCCTCCTTGGTGTTATGGCTTGGTGTAGGCTGCTGTACACAATGGGCTGTTGACAAATTTTTCAGTCACTCTCTAAGTAGCCAGTGAGGTGCCAGTTTCCCTTTGAACTGATGGGAGGAAAGTCAGTGCTCTCAGTGAATGACTTGTACAGCTACCTTGAAAATTTAAGTACTGCCTGTTTGGATGTCTTCAATTTAATTTATAAGGTATGGTGGAACAAAAAATCATGACATAACTACATCATCCAACCCAGTAAAGGGTGTAACACACTCCTCTTCATGGCCAGATGTGGAGGGCTCAGAAATGAACTGCAGCTGTTTATAGATCACATCCACATTTTACTGACAGATTTTCATACCTCCACCCCCCCCCCCACAAAAAAAAAAAAAAAAAAAAGACAACGTTTTTCAGTNAAAAAAAATCGGTGAATGGTTCCTCGAAACTCATTCATTTAGTCTTAGATTTAAAAGGTGGAAGTACCTACAGGAAAATCGACAAACAAAGCTATATAGAGACCTATGTGGATTCAAGCTGTTTACTTCTTTATAGCCATAAAACTGTTGTTTGAACAATAAATGCGCAAAACGTGTGTCTGCTCAGTAACAAAAATCTCTTTACATGTGTTTTCTCAAGAACACCCAGGCAAATTGTTCCTGAAATATCTGGCGTCACAAATGCTTATGTTATATCACAGTCAGAAGCCTAAAAGCTTCCCCCACCCCACTTTCTGGTGGATTTACAATGCCTTGTAAGTACAGATACACACAGATTGTGTGTCTAGTGGAAAGCTAAGGCAGTTTTCCTTTTTGATCTGCGGGACAATCCCCATGTTCAGCTATGAATGAAATCAAATGCAGCAAATAAATGCATTATGTCTATTGTATCTAGTGGAGTCTCTCAGGGGTCAATACTGGGACCAGTACTGTTCATATATTTATCAAGAAGCTGGCTGAGGGAACAGAGAGCACTGTCAGGAACTTTGCTGATGACAGAAAACTGGGAGGAGTGGATGACACTCCTGAAGACTGCACTGTTGTGCTGCCATTCACGGACACTTGGGCAGGGAGAGACTGAATGAAATACAAGGGCAAATGCATGGGGGATAGAACAACCCCACGGACCTGTTTAGGCTGGGGGCTGAGCTGGTGGAGAGCAGCTCTGGGGAAAAGGAGTTTGGCATTCTAGTGGACAGAAGGAAGGAAGACCATAAGCCAGCAGTGTGCACCTGCAGCCAAGGAGACCAAGGGCATCTTGGCCTTCTATTTGAAGAGGTACAGCTAGTACATCAAGGGAGGTTCTCCTGCACCTCTGCCTTGGTGAGGGCACAACTGGGACACTGTGTCCAGTTCTGGAGTCCTCAGTTCAAGGACAGGGAACTGTTTGGAAGAGTCCAGTGCAGAGCCACAAAAACGGTTAAGGAGTGGAAGATCTCCCTTAGGATGAAAGGCTGAGGAGATTGAGCTGGCTCTCTCTAGCTTGAAGAGGAGGAGATTAAGGGGTGACCTCATTAATGCTTGTAAATATGTGAGTGCCAGGAGGACAGAGCCAGGTTCTTCTCAGCAGTGTCCAAGACAGGATAAGGGGCAATGGATGCAAGTTGTAGCACAGGACGTTTAAAAGAACATAAGGAAAAACTGTGACACTGTGAGATGACACAACACTGGGATGGGCTGCCCAGAGACATTGTGGAGTCTCCTTCTCTAGAGACACTCAAACCTGGAGAAGGAGACTCCATTTCTGCTCTTTCTGATCCTATTCTGGCAGAGAGGTTGGACAAGATGATCTCTCGAATTCACTTCCAACCCCTAACACTCTGTGATGCCTTACAAACTGAAAATAGAGAATCATTTGCAAGGTCCTGGAGCTGGCTCTGCAGGGCAATTACTTAACGCATATTTATGATGCTTTAACAGTTGCTTTTCAATAAAGAAGTGAGGCAGCTATAATCTGGAAGAGAACATTAATCCTAATTAGCTCTGATCCCATTGTCAAAGAGTTGGATCATCACTTTGCAAAGGATTTCTCAGTGTCTGATTAAGAGTTTCCCTGCTGCAAATGGTTTATTTTCAGCTGCTGTCTTGTGCTGCCATGAGCTTCCTGAATATCCGTGTGTGTAACAAGCTTCCCAGCGAAGGTAGGAACAAAGGAATCAATAAAGTTATAGAAGTCTCCTGTCAAATATAATTGGTCATGACTACAGTACTCATGAAAGGAGGATCAGTTTGGGTAAACCACAGGAGTAGCTATATGCAAGGAAGAGAGTCTGTGTTCTGCTTTGTACAACCTTTTTCTCTCCTATATTGCCCTTCTCAAACTTAGTGGGTTTTGTGTTTTGTTTGAGGCTTTGAAATTTGGGGTTTTTTTAATTGTATTTCAATGAGGATAAATGAAAAATAACTGAGGAGTCTATGAAATCCCAGTTTTGTTTTGTTTTGACAAATCTGGAGACTCCAGCTTTCAAGGTATTCGAAGCAAACTCATCACACACCATTGGCATCAAAAAAGCTGGAAGAGATGGACAAAGCAAGCACTGGTACAGAGAGAACATGCAGGATGGAGAGAAGCCAACCCTCCCTTACTGCAGATCCGACTTGCACTACTGACAGCTGCTGAGATCAAGAGGTTCTATTTACTTGTACAGCCCCAGAGCCCTCCTCTACCCAGTTCATACATCTCTCTATCCTCTCCATACCATGAACCACTACAGCTATAACCAAGCCTGCAGATGCATGCTGCTTGGGAAAGCGAGGGGAGGCAGCACATCTGGCTATGGTCTAGATTTTACCTAGCTGTTTCTCATGGTACCTCTGGACTTCTCTCACTCAATCACCACTTTGCACAACGGTTTACTCTTCTGGGAGCTTCACATCTCCATCGGCAAAGGAGCATCCAGTGAACACCCGAAATCTTGATGGATTTTTTTTATCCCCCTTTTGGAGAGAGGAGGGATGAAAGAAAGAGATTGATGGATGGGCAAACCTAGCCACAAAAGCACCACTTCCTTAGCAAACCCCAGCTGAACTCAGTCCCTTACAGAAGGCCTCCTTAAAAAAAAAAAAAAAAAAAAAGGTCGAAAAAGAGCCAAATTGGTAAGAGGGAAGGAGACCCACCCCACATCTGCCCCAGCAGTTGGGTTTAGCAGCAGCCCCTCACCTGCTTTGACAATTACTCCCACACTCCACTGTGAGAGTCTAATGGTGTGCTAAAAATAAAGCAGAGATTAGCATCTCGGGCAAGCTGTTGCCCAGAGGTAGGCTACTTAACAGAAGACAATGTTCAAACACCTTCCCATGAGCCCATGTCCACAGATCCCTTCAAAAGATTTCATCTTGCAGCTAGAGATTTGGGTGTCTGGCCAAAGCAGCAGCATGCACTATCACTTTTTGTTCAGAATACTCATACTTAAGTAGTAAAGAAAAATTCAGTACCAACATCGATCTATACACAGCAGTTGCTAAAAGATGAAGTTGTCAAGAAATGTGAGATGACCAAGCAGAACACAAAGCCCCCTAAATGGACCAGCAATTCACAACCTTTTCCCTGGTATGGAAAATCTTGCTCTTAGCAAGCAGACCAACACTTCCGAAGTCAGGGTGGTAGGCAATGATGGGGAAACAGCAGAAAATAATGCCAAATTTTCTGAATACGATATATAACGTGGTTGTCAAACAAATCACTCCATGGCTTGTATGTAGAAAGCAAGTAAGATAGTACCAGTCTGCCAAGAGAACTGTTCTTATGCATTTAATTAAAGCTGGATACTCTAACAGACTATAAAAGCAAACAGTATGTAAGAGAAAGCATTTTTAAAAGCCCACACTATCAGTTAGTTCTGTAAGAAAAATACTAAAATAAAAATCATACTTATTTTCTTATGTATTGCCTTATGCTAAATATTCAGAAAGCTACCTAAGTTTACAAGGGGAAAAATATAATTTTCTCTCAAATACAGTAAAGGGAAAAAAAAAAAAAATCTCCTTGCGAAACACAAACCCAACCTTTACTCTGTCTTCTGGAGGCACGACAAAATGAACTCCACAGTCCAAATGTCCAAGATAGTTGACCCAGAAGAAAAGCTTCACTTGACATTAATTACAGTTGGTCTAAAAAGAAAGTGGCCATCATATGAAATGATTACTGCCTGAAAGCGGTCAAGCGGGTTAGGATTACAAAGAGACTCAAAGAATACAGGCCTGGATTTCCCTCTCAAAGATACCAACAATGAAAATTCCATCTGCCTACAAAGACATAACCTGCCCACACCTCCATTTGCTACTCTGCTTTTTGAGGAAGTTATCCTTTAGTAAGAAAAGGACACATCTTGAATGAGACCTATCACAACAGGAACATCTTCCTGGACAGCTAGGGTACCACCAGATCACAGATGCTGTTCTCAGGTGGGGTCAGACAGAAGACCTAACAACAATACAGACAACTAACTTCATAAACAGAGAAAGCAGCTTTGGTGGCAGTGAAAGGCAAGAGAACTGCATCCCAAAAGCTGCCTCCTAACTCAGGCTCTCTTCTGCCACACTGTCTCCAATGGGTGCTGTATAGGTTATGTGAGTGGTACTACATCATTTCACAGTTCTTCCTCTACCAGCAATGAGAAGTGATGACCAACATCAAACGAACTGAAAAGACCTTCCCTCATCATACTACACCCTATTTTATAATCATTGCTTGTGAATAGTAACATTTTCAAGTCACATTTTCTCTAGTGCCTTTAACCTCACAGGTAGTAAGAACTTATTAAATAACAAACTGTTCATAAAATATCAGAAACAAGATAATTAATATTTATCACTAATGAAGCATACGAAGAGCATCTTTTACTATGGGCCAGCTTCAGCTTCCATTCTTTCAGATGATGACCACAGTTAACCTATGGAGGTTTTAATCCCACAGGAACTATTAAGTTATTTATATCTACCTCAGCATTTACACTCAGACAAGAACCACCAAATAAACTGCCTTAGCAGGATTCTAACACATCTTGGCAGTGAGCCATTTATCGACCTCTCCAGCCTCCATGAGAGCACCACTGAGGAAGCTACAGCTGAAAATATAAACTAAAGATTACACACAACTCTTGTGTAAACTTGGAGGTAAACTGAAGAGGCAAAATGCTCAAGTTATAAAGCTAAATCCTATGCTTCATTATTTTCCTCTTCAAATCCTTTCCACTAAAAAGGCAGAGAACCCTTTCAGGAAGCCAGCAGAACCACAGAGAAAATGTGACTTAGAAGGCCTGCAAGGCTAACATTCATCTGTTTAACATTCATCTCTCTATAAAAAGCTTCTCTATAGAACAGCTGTGTAATCTGTTTGGACAAATTTCGTTTTACCAGAGAGGAAGAAACAGTGCAAGATCAAATTGGCAAATGTCACCGTTAACGCACAAATCTCTTTTCGGAACTGTGTGAAGAAAAATATTAGCAGCTTGCTCGCAATGAAAGTCTCCCACATGATTACTTAGCACACATGAAAAATAATTAGTTGATTCTAAAGCTTGTATTGATTCCAGATAATCTGCCTCTGCTTCTGCCTCATAAAATACTGATGATATGTGCAAACTAATTCCCTTTATTGTATTCTACCACCAGCAAAATAGGTGTCCCCAATTCCCATTTTACACAGAGCAGCAAATGGCTACAGAACACCCCAATTCAGATTCAATTCAATACACAAGATCACATTTTATTTTAATCAACTAGGATTTATTTTAGTATCTAACACAGTAGGAAAATGTTTTAATTCCAAACTTCTTTGCAAAATCACAGAGCAAAAAGAATAAACTTTTGATGCAGGTGTTGGATGGACATGCCAGGGCTGAGGCACAGCTGGATCTGCTGTCGATGAGACAGGAAGACCCGGGTGGAGACATAATGCTCACTAGCAGCCTTGCCTGCAGTTACCACAGAAGTGGTTAAGAGTCCGAGGGAAGCAAGCAAGAAGAGCAATAGAGCACAGACCCTAAACTCTGCAAGAGCTAACAGCATCTTAACTAAAGGAACTAGTGGGTAGAACTCTACAAGAAAGAGAGAGACCTGCGTGGCTAAGTAGTGAAGTCATGACTGACCTCCAGGGTAAAGCAGAACAGAATACAGGAGACAGGTAGAGGCTAACAAGCAAGAGTTTGGAAATACTGCCCAGTGTCAGAAAATCCATATATGGTACCACCAACACATGGAACCATCAGCAACTGAAGATCTCTAAATCATTTCAGACAATGGTTCAGTTTTTGAGTTAAGTAAGAGATAACTCCAAATGTCAACAAAGCCAAAAGAACCGAAAGCTTTTACATGTTTCTCTTGATCCCTACTGCTGCCATTTCCTCCAGACTCTTTTTTCCCCATATTTGCTTTATTGAAAACTGAGATGAAAACTCAGTGAGCAACCTCGTACAATAGTCCAAATTCCAAAGCACTAGATTATCTTCCCTTGTTTCCCTCATCCACCCAGATTTCAAGAGTATTCCATACATCCTGTATTGTGCCCTAAGCGTTCCTCCAATGCACCCTGTGAAGTACAGAGACACAGTATCATCCACTTCAGAAACAGCAGACAGCAGGCATTACATCTCCTAGAATAAGACTCAGAGAAATGTGTTTTCCCCTTTCCAAACTGAGTAATCCAGTCATTCATAGACATAGCCATACATTATTTCAGGCAAAGAACACACACCCTAAAACCTGATGCCTGTAGAAAAATACAAATGTTGAATAAAATAATTGTTTAAATACTGAAATATACCATCATCACCGACAGACAGAATAAAGACAGGAAAAAACCAAAATACATTCTGGTTTAGTCTCAAAGTGACTGTAACAAAAGGGAAATACCTGTTTGAAAGTAGCTATCAAGTCTGCTAAGGAGAAAGGCCTAAAATCCATAAGGAACTGGCACAGTTCCTCAAAGGAAAGGTGATGTTGTGGCTGTTTAGACACAATTTGTTGGCAAGTTGCTAGAAAAATCATGCATACATCTCTCTTTTAGAATAAGAAAAACAAAACCCAACTAAAAAAAAAAAACCAGAAAAGCCAGTCAAAGCTGTTACAATTGCACTGGCAAATACGGCATAACCAAGTTTTCAGAGTGGGCTGACAGCAATGAAAAACTTTGTGCAGCAGATCAATTTTCCTTTTCGAAGCTGAAGATTACATGACTAACCCTGTACTCATCATCCCTGTGAAGACATCACTGCTGCTGAAATGTCAGCTCCTCAGCTCCAGCACCCAGCAGAAACCAAAGCACGATGTTTGCTTTCTATCCTAACTCCAGAATTTTGGCTTGGATCCTCAGCAGCTACCTCCTCTGTGGAAGACTAAGTTAAGGTAGTGCAGCACTCTAGCCGTTACCGAGTCACACAAAGGAGAGTAGATTACTTCCTGCCATCACATTCTCCTCCAGCCAGCTGTGTGGTGGATTGCTCTAACTACCGTCGAGTTTGGTAGGCAATTGTGCTCCTCTCGTCTTCACAAGCCAGTGCCAAACAGCTCGGCACATAAACACAACTGCTTCCTCTCATCAGCAACAAAATGCTTGCTGGTGTTAAAGACAATTACTTGCAGTTTCTACCCTAACACAGGCAGCAAGCACCGGAAACCAGAATCCCTTTTATCACGGTTTCTCAATAGGTATTTCCATGGCCAGCATTCACTATTGGTTAAAAGCAGGCAAGGAGATAAACGTTCAAGCTGCAAGGGATCACGAGGTTGTGCTCCTGTAAGTCCTAGTAACATCCCAGGATGGCTGAAGACTTTTGAAAGGCTGACAACAGACATGGTATTTTTGTAAGTCCTTTTTTTAGCCTTAACCCAGACTTACATATTAATAAGCACTATATGACAGCTTAGCTTCAAGGTATAAAAGCTATAGTGCCATTCCTAAGTATTCCATCACATCTAACAACTCAATATTTTAGTTTCAGAAGAAGAGCTATTAACACAATTATTATATTGCTCCCAAGTGACTGAGGAGGTTTTATTTTAGATATCACACTCTTTTAAACATAACCAGCAAAAGAAACTAACAAAAAAAACCCAACACCACACCACCAATAACCAGCAGTCCTCAGCATGCATTTAACAATTACTTTGTGTTGTTATGGTAACCAAATATCTCTGAAGAAGCAAGAACAAAAGTGGAAAAAAATCCCCACTGCAAATCCTCCTGTAAGTTCTGTACGAATACAGATTTTCTCCATTATAGATTCACAGGAATGTGGTGCAGTATAGCTCTAAGCACCACACACCACCCCCTCCCCACATGTATATAAACATTTGAAAATGCTGATGGAGATACTGAAGCCTAAGGTTGAAGCAAAATTCGATCCCTCTACAAGAAAGATGGCTGCTCAATTCAGCTGCTCCATTAGACTGTTAAATTCCTAAATCCAGGTGTCCCTCTAAGAGGCTCCCAAGGAATCTCCTCATGCAATTTCTCTGGAAATTTCAAGGCAAAATAAAAAGAAGTCACATCCCTTAGAGCATCTTCCAAGTGTTAGGTTCCTACTTCAGATTTTAAACACCTACAGTTTAGGTTCAAAGGACAGAATATACTATTTTTCAAAACTTACAAAAAACACAAAACCAGACCCAAAGCTCTAAGGTTCACTCTTCGAAGTTGCTGGATCATATCTGAAATCAGCTGAAGTACTCCAGGGACCGGAATCGAGCACTTTGGGTGAAGACTCTCCAAAAAATTTCCCTGTAAGAAGCGATGTTATTAACCTTTGACAAAAACGCGACGGTAAATCATTTGTGCTGTCTACCAACTGTTGCTTCAGCGGCTTGCCCTAGTATCTGGCAAGAGCAAACCAGCAACACAAATCACCAGGGGAGGGAGGGAGCTGCTGCCTTTCCCATTTGCAGCACATACCATCATCCAGCCTGCCCGGGATTTTAGGAAGGTTACAACCCATTTGCTACTCAGGCATTTTGTGATGCCACTGAATTGACTACACAGTCATCACGTTAAGGACAGCTGCAGTCGAGTTTTCCCAAAACACTGAGCATAGTGCACACAAGAGAAGGCACATAAGGATACTTAAACCACGAGAAGGTAAGGTAGCATCTCTAATTGTGACCCTTAAAATACTTTAGTAACTGGAGCTCAGAAAGAAAAAATGTTAGTGCTAAACGTAACCTTGGAACCTGAGAATGAGAGGCAGCTATTAATAGAAAGCTAATCTAATGTTTCACTTTACATAATACGCAAAACTGCAGTCCAGTCAAAGTTCACTAACATCAACAATGTACTTCAGAGCTCTAACTAGCTTGATGAGACAAGCATGCAAAATTATCTGGATTTTTTTAAGCAGTTTTTATCTGGAAGAGTTTGTTCTTCAGGCCCTTGAAAGCAGCATTTAATGGTACTTCGACATTACCCAAGGGAAGTTTATCCTGGCCATTTGTGAAACTACTGTAGTTTGACTTTTTTCCTTCTCTTCCTGGAGGCTGCAGTGAAAACATAAATCTTGTGTCTTTCTGGCAGAAAGCATCTGACCTGAATTCTAAGCAAAAGGTACAAATTCTGGGAAAGGATTGTGAACTTCACTGAGATCCCAAACATGCTCACGCTTCACATTCACTCTGACAGGAGTTATTTTTCAAGAAAATGCACAGGATGTGAGTAACGGAGGTGCTGAGAGCAAGGCTTATGAATATGTCAAAAAACTTCTTAAACTGTAATGTTACTGGACACAGAACTGGAGGACAGAAAACATCAGACACCCTCCTTCTCTGGAGCCCACAAGATTACAAGCACTGCCTCGGCTGTAAAACCAGACACATCCTTTGACCACTAACCCCAATTTATTGTCAGTTTTTTTGGCAAATTTTCTTAAAAATTACAAATGTGGCAGAGTTCTGGAAACTCTCTTAGGTCTGCTAGACAGATTTTAAAAGGTATAGAAGGTCCTATCTTTGCAAATTTTCTTGGTAGCACAGCCAGATTTCTAAAGGTTTCCAGTCTTGAAAAAGGACAAAAGAAGGAAAACCTGGGCAACTACAGAGCAGTTGATATCACCTGCATCCCTAGAAAGGTGATGAAGCAGCTCATTCTGGAGGCCATCTCTAACCACAGGAAAGAAAACAGGGTTACCAAGAGCACCAGCACGGATTCACTATGGGGAAACATTGTCTGCCTCATCTGACAGCCTTCCACGAAGGCACGATCAAATGGATAGATAGCAGGAGAGCAGTGCATCATCTACATTGACTCCAGCTAGACCATGAGATGGGCTGGTAACTGGCTCAATAAGAGAGCTCAGAGTTGTGATCAGCAGTGCAGAGTCCTGTTAGAAGCCTGTGCCCAGTGGTGGTCCTCAAGGATCAGTACTGGGTCTAGTTTTGTTCGGTATCTTCATCAATGTCCTGGATTGAGTATAGCCTCAGCAAGTTCATTGATGATATGAAACTGCAGAGGAGGGGTGTGAGGAGGTGGTTGAGACGCCATCAGGCTGTGTTGCCATCCAGTGAGACCTGGACAGGCTGCAGAGCTGGGCAAAGGTGGACCTCATGAGGTTCAGTAAGGACAAGAGCCACGTCTGGGGAGGAACACCACCAGGCACCACCACGGACTAGGGATCATCCTGCTGGAAAGCGGCTCCAGGGACCTTGGAGTCCTAATGGACATCCACTTATCTACAGGACAGCTATGTGCCCTTGTGGGCAAGAGGGCCAATGGCATGTTGGGGTGGTGTGTCCAGCAGGTCTAGGGAGGTTCTGCTCCCCATCTATACTCTGTCCTGGTGAGACAGCTAGAACACAGGAGACCCCACCTCAACATGAGGTCAAATTTTACAGTGAGGGTGCCAGAGCACTGGAACAGGTTGCCCACAGAGGTTGTGGAATCTATTCCTCTGGAGACATTAAAAACCTGCCTGGATGGATCCCAGGTGATCCTCCTTTGGCAGGGTGGTTGGACCGAATCATCTCTGGAGGTTCCTTCCAACCCCTAACATTTTGTGATTCTGAGAAGCAAAGGATGGAGGGAAGCTACTGTTTAACTTGACATCAGTTTGGTGGTCCAGGTAATATATGCACATGAAAGCACCTAGGGTAAATTAAGCAAAGCTCACTGACTATGTAAGTTTTAGCACAATCTATTAAACTGCTAAGTAATCTTAATACTCTTTCAATTTACCACTACTGACCAAGTTCCTCAGAAGCACAATCTCATAAAGCAACTCTTTTTGAAGAGCTGAAGTGATTCTCAAAGTTCAGAGAAGTCAGTATGCCATGAAAATGACATCAAGTCATGAAATGGTTTCTGCCCATCCCTGAGTCACGGAAGACTAACATCCTGCCTGCTTACAGCCAGTGCAGTTCCACATTATATGGAAATATTTTACTACCTCCCCATCATTAGGAAAGAGAGAGGATTTTTCATTTACCCACATTTCTATCAGAAGCTTTTTACTTTT
>VWYK01130397.1:0-38968 GCA_013399775.1 Semnornis frantzii | reverse complement strand
AGCTTGACTTCTGCAGGTAATCACCCGTGTGTGTGGCTAAAACCAGAGAGCAAAGCTGTGCAGAATTAAAAGCATCTCAGTTTTTAATGGCAGAAAGTGCAGATGGGGGAATGAAGTGAAGGTTTGAAGGATCTTTCCACATGCAGTACAACACATGGAGCTTAGGACAGATGTTTCAAGTGCATAAGAAATGCGTTCCTGTATTAAAACTTGGTTTAAAGCCCTCCTGTTTAGAGGAGTTCTCCCACAATCAAAAAATCACAGCCATCTTGGATGGTCTAGTAGGTGTCCTTGCCCATGGCAGGGTGCATCAGAACTAAATGATCTTTAAGGTCCCTTCCAACCCAAACCGTTCTATGAATCTATGATTCTGTGAATGAAGGGTTGGTGTTCAGGGAATGTGAATTAGTTTAGTAAATGCCTGAGGTATCCACTACCAGAATAGATCAGAGAGCCATACCAGATCCTACATACTCCTACCTATCATGACTTTATGGGAGCAGAAAGTCCCTGTGATCTCATAAACAGAAATAAACAGAGAGCTACTAGCCATGAAGGCAGAAGGTGTTTTGTGAAATGGTCTATATAAGTTTCACTTTCTTAGCTGCTCTTTTGCAGTCTCTTAAACGATCCTGTGCAGCAGCTATGGGTAGGTGACTAAAAAGGTGCCTCTGAACTGTTGGTGAGAGGTAATTCTCTTCTTACAAATTTCTCCAAACCCAGGAGAAATGAAGGATGTAAGCTCATCATTTTATCTCCTTTCTGGAGTGGTTTTAGGATGCATCCTCCCTTTCTTTCCTTAATACTACAGTGTTGGGAAGAAAATTTATGTTCGGTTAAGACCAAACATAAAAGGACTGTGCAGCTTTTCATCTTTCTACTGTGGATTCCAACACAGACCGTTCTTTCAACCAAAGCCCATTTTGGTTGATGGGTGTCTGGTAGTGTATATGAAATAAATTCATAACCTTTGATTCCTTGCAGATAAGATTTTTATCTTTTATCTTTGCTCTCTCTTTTTATTCTGTGGTGCAGTCTTGTGCTGAATTTAAGTGACTGCAGCTTGAAGCCTATGTTAGACCAACGACCTGAGCCAGCCCTAACTACTTCCCTTTTGCAAGACCTCCATTTGTCTGTCCAAGGCCACCATGAACAGTTTGCCTTTGTAAAGCCCACCGATGAGGGCATGGGCAACAGGACATGCATGGGTGGGTGCATTCAGCTTTAAAACATCCAGTGGGCTTCCTGGAGCTGAGATGTTCCTCAGCTTTCCTTTTCTTCCCTTCCAGCACTCCCATTCTCCTCAGTACACCAGCAGTGCGCTGCATGGGTGAACTTTTGCTAGAGGAACTGATTGAATTTATTTCTGTGTGATATTACATCCACAGTATAAACACTAAATTCACTGAAAATAGTCTTGGGCTCAGAGCCACTTTCATCCTTGCACCGCGGGCGCCACTGAGGGATGCTCTGCCACCCAAAAATTCCGGTAATATTTAGGTTTCCAGCGCGCTAAGGGAGTTCTCTCTGTAAAGTGCAGGACTCGTTTACCCTGATCCATTTGGATAAGGTCTGGTTCCTGTTCTTCACAGACTTGCATAGCTATGTAAATTCTCCCCATGTGTGAGCTTGGGCTGTTTACACTAACTGTAAAACATTCCCACTAGAACTATCCTTCAAGCCTGATAAAATGCCAGCCCAGAAAGTCCTGCCTGTGCTGGGGGTGCTCATGGGTATCTCATCATACAGGGTGTTGACTCGTGTGAACACAATGAAGCTGTTTAACGAATGTCCTTCCTGAGCTTCCAGCAGAATTCCCAAGATTGTTTTCAACAGAAAACCGGATTACTTCTTTTGCCCAATGCCAACAGGGATGATTTTTTCTTCCCAGTCAGTTCTTAACTACAGTTTATGTTTTCAACCTTTCCTTTGTTTTTTTTTTTTTTTTTCATAGCTCAGTTGGCCAGTCAGTTCTTGCTGTGGACATTACATACAGGCTAAAGTCCTGCCAGGAGAGGTTTAGGTTGGATAGTAGGAAAAAATTCTTTACTGACAGAGTGGTCAGGTATTGGAGCAGGCTGCCCAGAGAGGTGGTAGAGGTGTTCAATCAGGATGTAGATGTGGCACTTCAGGATATAGCTGAGTGGTCACAGTAGTTGGGTTATGGTTGGACTTGATGATCCTAAAGTCCTTCCCAACCTTAATGGTTCTATGACTCTATGATTATTTTGTTAACAGTAAATCGTGCTGTTCTTTTATCATTTGCCAAACCCTTCTTTTCTTCATATAAGGTGGTTATTGAGAGCAACCCTGATTCCCTCATGAGCTTACCTTTTTCACTTTAAAGCTCTTTAAGCATCGTTTTAAGGAAAACTTCCCTTTGCTTTTCAAAACCAACCTGATCCGTAAGACACTGTTGGATTCTCCTTCCTTTGGAGCAACTGAGCTCCACTTTCCTTTTGTGTCTGTCATTCTTCGTTTAACCACAAAAGAGCCTGTCCTCCTAGTCTGAAGCATCAAAAATGCTCTGCAAACACTCATGCTGCCACCCATCATCAAAGCAAAGAGGCAAATTCAGGTTGTTAGGAAAGGAAATGAGATTTTTTAACTCATCAGTGGATAGTATAAACACTGGAAAAATGTCTAAGATGCCTTATAAATAGGCTGTTTTCTGTTAAATGTCTCCTTTATTTGCTTTTTGAAGTACCAGCGGGAATCTCCACCTAAGGAGGAGATTTGAAAATGCATTAAAATAAGAATTCAGTAGGCAAAAGAAAACAGTTTTCCTAAGTGTAGGCTGATTTTGCTTGCTGGGAACCTCAGCAATACGACTCATGTTTTCATCCCTGCCACCCAACTAACTGAAATATCTGAAAGACAAAATTAAGTGTTCAGAAAAATGCTGTGGTGGGAAGTTCTAGGACCTGTATCCTGTACTTTTACTTGTCAGATCTTTAAAGAATAGGCAATCTGCTTGTCTCTTCAGCTGTTATTAATTTTGCCCATTTGGAGCTCAGTAAAACTAGTGTATTAGAGAATCATAGAATGGCTTGGGTTGGAAGAGACCTCAGAGATCAGCTACTCCAACCTCCCTGCCAGGGACAGGGACACATCTCAACTAGACTCAGCGGCTCAAGTCCTCATCTAACTGGCCTTGAACACCTGTTGATGCTTCAGGGTTAAGCATCAAAACCCTCCCTCTGCAACCTGTTCCAGAGTCTCATACTGAAGATCCAGTCTAAACTTACCTTCCCTCTGCTTAAAACCATTCTCCCTTGTCCTGCTGCTAGACACCCTTATGAAAAGTCCCTCTCTAGCCTTCCTGTAGGATCCCTTCAGGTACTGGAAAGCAGCTCTAAGGTCTCCCCAGGTTCTTCAGGCTGAACCACCCCAGTTCTCTCAGCCCATCCTCATGGTCCTCCAGCTCTTGGATCACCTTTGTGGTCCTCCTCTGGACTTGCTCCAACAGCTCTGTATCTTTCTTAAGACATCCAGAAATGGAAGCAGTATTCAAGGTTAATCTGACAAGAGCAGAGTAAAAGGGAAGATCACCTCTTTTTATATCATTAATGTATCCAAAATGAATCATCAGTTAAATGTCATCATTGATCTGCTCAGGTCCTCTGAGAAATAGATTTTAGGTATCTTAATTTACCTCCAGCTATAAGCAAGCTATTATAGAATCATATGGAGAAGTTGAATCAAATAATACTGTGCTGATTTATTAAACAATGAATGTCTGTGATGTCTTTGATTTATAATAAACACTAGGAGAGGACAGGCTGCATCTTTATGGGATGGTAATGCCAATCTCTCCTCCTCCTGCTTTCTCACAACAATTCAGCTGCCCATCAGGGAAAGGCTGTTGTATTTTAATCACATTAGAGATGTAGCTATCAGCACATGCTTTTCAAAACTTATTTCTTCTATGATTTGAAACCACGGAACCCTCTTTAAAATAGCACCTCATTGTGAGTGCCCAGTGTTGTTTTTAAGCTAGAATGTAGTTTTTGTTGGTCCACTTTTCAATTTGACTCATTCTCAAAACACATTTCACACCTCCCCATCAGCCATTGGCTTGTGGCAACCGAGTTTTTGCCACCCCAACTGTTTAACTTCAAAGGTTAAGCAAACAGAAAGGCTCCAGAACATAAACATCTTTCTATAGTGATACATACCTAGCATACCATTGTCATCAACGCTCCAGTGCAGCTCCCCAAGCTCTCAAATACTTGCTGAACTTTTCTACAGGTTTGGTCATTCCCCTGCTGGACTCCATGATCTTAAAGTCTTTTCCAACCTAAACAGTTCCATTATTCTATCATATTCATATTGATAGAATGGTTTGGGTTAGAAGGGACCTTGAAGATCACCTAGTTCCAACCCCACTGGCAGTGGCAGGGACACCCTCCACTTTAAGAAGTGTCTCAGGATGTGTACACTAGGAGGCCAGGCTGCCTCAGTGGATGTCAGCGATTTATCAGACACCAACAGGTACCACTGCTATTGATTTTACACCCTTGTTTGAGGTCTTTACACAGATATATTCAGTTTCTCTTTGGTTAACCAAAACACCTCTGTTTCTTCCTACAAGGAAGCTGGTTGCACACTGGGTGAACTGCATGTAATGAGTTTTGCCAGATTGGTGTCCCTCTAGGGTACTCTCAATGAATTTACAACGAAGAATCATTAAGGTTGAAAAAGGCCTTTAAGATCAAGTGCAACCATAACCCAACTACCATGATCACTAAACTATATCCTGAAGCACCACATCTACATGATTCTAGAACACTGCCAGGGATGGAGATAAACTCCCCACAGAGCACTCCAGAGCTTCCCAATAATCCCTAATTCTTCTCAGCTCAGATTCATTTAGGAAAATATTTAAAGTTTGGGGTTTGGTTTGTTTTGTTTCTCCACCTATGTTTATGTCTTCCAGCAATTCATTGGACATGAGGCTCTCAGTCCCAAAGAAGCCAAGATCACAGAATCATAGAACAGTTTGGGTTGGAAGGGGCCAATCTTCCCCGCCTTGGGCAGGGACACCTTCCATTAGACTGGGTTGCTCAAGGTGCCATCCAGCCTGGCCTTGAATACTTCCAGGGAGGGGGCACTGGAGATTCAGGAGGCATTCCTGGTTTGTTAACCTGTAGGAGAAATTAGGCTTGAAAGCTTTTACTGATGTTCACCTCATCTCCAGCTCACTTGTGGACAAGTATGAGTGTTAAACAACTTCCATCTCTCAAGGTGAGAGGCAATATTCGCTCCCTGGAAGCCACATGGTCCCAGTTTAGCAACATCTGGCTTTCCAAATGGAATAAATAGAGTGAACAAAGCTCCACAAAGCGAGGACACAGAACTCCATTACTCCCAGGAAGTGTACAACAGTTAGCCTTTGCCCATACTGAACCCAAGTACTCACAGACTTGGGTTTCCTTCCTGGTCACAGTTGGGACAGCAGATGTTCTCTCAGTGTGTTATGCTCCTTGCATCCTGCTGTCAGGGCTGCCAATTTATCCAGGTTCCAGGAGATAATGAGGAGTTAGCTCAATGAAGCAATTGTTCCTCCTGCTACAAGATCATTTTTCAGGCATCTCTTGAATCCTTGCTTTAGGGGAGCTAAAATGTGAAGGGGCAAGGAGCAAATCTGGTGGCATCAAGCAAGATGTGCTTGCCCATCTCAGTAAAGATGTCACCTGATGCCTGTGCAGCTGGAAGGGCACTGGGAAAATAATCCTTTCATCTTCATTTTTAGGTTAGTAACATGCCAATAATTATTTTTCTTTACTATATATTTTTGGCATTCAGGAACTCACCAGTGCTAGTTCTGAGTTGTGTGACCAACAACAGCAGCTAAATTCGAGGTCCTTTGGCAGATAAGGCACATACAGGTTTATTATCCTGAGATGTTACAAACCAGTTTTGCTGGGATTGTGATTAAAAGCAAGCACTTGACAAAGTGTACTGATACCAGCTGATGCTGCTCAGCTGAGTATCTCGAGTAATGAAAGCTCAGTGTGTGAGCAACCTGGGAAAGGAAAAAATAAAGGTGAGGAGATGCTGACAGGTTGGTGACTGCTGCTCTGAAGCTGGACAGGATTGCCAGCCTGCACAGCAAGGGCAGGTAGTACAGCAACCATTTCATTGTTGTTCTCTTTCAAACTATGGCACTCTGTAGGAGAAGAATCTTCCAAACCTGTTACAGTTTCTGTAGCTGTACACCAGAACTTCCTGCATTTTTCATATTTCCTTAAGCTCTCTGGAGTTGGAAATTTCCAGTAAGTGGATGAAGAAAAGATTACCAGGTGGCAGAGAATGTTAGGTAGGTGCAGTCCTGGAGCTGTCAAAAAGCAGAAGCTGCCTTTGTACCAATGTTGAAATAGTGAGGCAGCAACTGGTTAACACCACAGCAAACCTGCAGAAGATAGTCTGTATAGCCAGGGGGTGCCAGCAGTGCAATGGACAAAGAGCTTTTGGAAACACTGAAGATGAAAGAAACTAACTGGACTGGGATCTGCTAGACAAAACCAGAGCCTTTCATCATCAGCCCAGAAGATTTAATTCCACCTCTGTCGAAATATCTCTTGAGGCAACTTCTGTGGCTATCTATCTTCTGTATCCTTGATGCTATCCATGATGGTCTTGTGTCCTGATGACCTCTGAAAGCTCCTGTTAAAATCAGCAGGCTCCTGATCCATGTAGTGTATTTAACAGAATTTCACCCAGGGTGTCTCTGAGTGAAGGATGTTCTCTTTCCATGGGGTAAAAGGAGAATTAATAAGCACACTGTGTTGTGATTAGAGATTTTGTTCTTTCTTGGAAAGCCAACTAATGCTCTCTTTTAAGACTTCTGTCATATAAACACTTCCAGATCAAGATGAAGTTCTCTGTCTTTTCTTGGATAAACTAACTAGGTTGAAGTCTTTTCACTAGACCTATTTTTGGCTTTGGATACTCTGTGATCACTTTGAACTCTGTCCAGATTTTTAACACTGTAAAAAAGCCGGTTGTAAGAGCTGGGTGTGTTACAGACATAATCTTTCCTTTAGCATATGCAGAAATAACATAACTGTTTTCACATGCATGTGTTTTTGCAACCAGCATGTGTTCAGGTCTTTTTCTTCACTTATTTATTTACAATGACTTTGAAGTCCTCCTCAGAGACAGCTTCCTACATGGTCAGCTGTGCAGATCTGGCTTTGCTAAACTTGCTTTCCTGACAAAGATCATTTACTTGGAACAAAACAAGGCAGACCCGAGTCTGTATTGAAGTTCACAGTAATGCCTCCTCTACTGGTGAGTCTCCATGCAGAGACACAGTAAGGTCACCTTACTGAGGCTGAACCTGGGAAGCTTCAGCCTGAATGCAAAGGCTTTGTCAAAGCTGGAAGCAACACAAAATAGGTTATATAGTGTGGGAAAGCTCAGTAAGCTACTTGCATTGTTTAGACCACTTTGAATATATGAGTCACAGCTGATGGGGAAAGGAGACATCCTTTAAAATGTGAATTGAGAAGGCAGCACTTGGGACAGCTTTATGCTGGTGGTGCTTGGTGTAGCTGCTGGTGATCACAGCTCCCTAATGCAGACACTGTTTTTATGTATATTTCACATAGATGCAAAAACACTCTCTCTGGAAGGAATCACAGGAGGATAAGATGCCTTTCTCACAAATATTGGGGTTTAGTTTAATATTCAAGAAATCCCAGCATGGTGGGTGTTAGAAGGGACCTCTGGAGATCATCCAGTCCAAACCCACTCTTAAAGCTGGGTGACTCGCAGCAGCTTGCACACAATCACCATGTCAAGGTGGGTTTGGAATCTCTCCAGAGAAGGAGGCTCCACAATCTCTCTGGGCTCCAGAGCTTCAGCACCCTCACAGCAAAGAAGTTTCTCCTCATACTCAGGTTGAACCTCCTGGGTTCCAGTTTGTGCCTATTGCCCCTTGTCCTGTCCCTGGGCACGACTGAAAAGAGTCTGGCTCCATCTTCTTGTCTCCCACCCATCAGCTATTGATCAGCATAGATCAGATCCCTGCTCAATCTGCTCTTCTCTGGGCTTAACAGCCCCAGGTGTTGCAGTCTTTCTTCCTCACAGAGATGCTCTAGGCCCCTCAGCATCTCTGTAGTCTCTTGGACACCAGCCACTTATTTAAGTAGCTCTGTGAGGTGAATCACGAGCTGATACAGCTACAGCTGTCTCTCCTGTACTTCGTGTATATGATGATGCTGATGTAAAGAGTTACCAACAAATGTAGTCTTTTGTCTTAATTAGGTTGCATGCAAACCACCTCAGAGTTCATCCTGTCAGCTCAAAACCTCCATTATCTTTGGCTGAACTATTTTCCTCTCATGCTGAAAGTACACCATGAGAACTGGTTGATAATGTTCTGGAGAAATTGGAGCTTTGCCTAACATTGCTGGAAGCCTGGCCTGGATAGGGACAGGCTGGTGCTAGACTTGAATTGCCCAAGCACTGGAAGTTGTGAGGTGTTTAGCCTTTGGCATTGCTTTGCTGTTCACAGCTGATACAACATTAGTGAGGAGCTGCATATGTAGCAGAAATATTTCAGACTGCTTTGCTTTGGTAGTGGTGGAAAGAGGAGTCACATCAAAACCCTGAATCTAAAATGTGGCAAGGCTGGACATGTACTTTGAGTAAATCTGTATCACATTGCTGGGAGTCTTGTCCGGCCGAGATGATCTCATAGAAACGTTTGTCAGCTTCTAGTTGCCCCATCTGTGGCTCTGCAAAAGTCTCTGTGTGTCCTCCTCCCACCTTACTTATGTTATTCCCAGAGGCATTGCTCCTTGCTGCTTTACTCTTCTTGGAGCACAGCATTTCTAAGGCTACAGCCACTTATCTGAAGAGCTGACAGGACATCTGAAACATCTTTTTACTCAAAAAAATGTGAAGTAGGCAGCATTGGTATGGATCCTGATGACTTCTGTGATTGAGCACCACTCTGGGAAATACGGTCGTTGCAACATGGTCTTTGTTCCCAGTGAGAAATTGAAAGTGACAATTCTGAAGCAAGCAGTTTGAGATTTTCCTTCGGAACAAATTACGACTAAATTGAAAACTTTGTGAGCCTTTGCGATTTGGAACACTATGAGGCAAAACTCCTTCTGATCTTTGAAAAACACAGCCTTGGACTTTGTCCTGAGTGAGGGAAGAAAAAGAAAACTTAATCTCTTGCTCTGGAGAGCCTGCCAACATGAAAATGCTTTCACATGTATCTGTTGATTTGTTTTGCTTCACTTCTGGTGTCTCACCCTTAAAGATTCTCAAAATGGCAGCCTGTAAATCATAAGCAGATTTTCCTCCTCGTGGTCTGACTTTATTTTTCTCCCTTTACATACTGTACCCTACTCCAAAAACTGCAGACACCTTTAAACAGCAGAAGAGGTGACACCTACAGGAACACATCACTAGAGGTACCTAGTCAATGTCTGGTTCCCAGCAGAGAACAGCAACATCTTTTTGCACAGTGAGTTCTTATCTGTTGAAGGCTTTCCTCTCAATACTATTAAAAAGTATAATAACAGTATTAAAAGTATCACAGGTGTAAATCACCTTCAGGATGGTGGTGTTCCTTCCTGCATGCAGGATCTGCTTCCAAACCATTGCAATAGCTGCTTGCTCTCTGTCCTGCACCAGATTGTCTTTTGCAACTTTATTAAGACTTTAAATGTTAGTGAGAGAATTGTTGCTGGTTTGGGGCTGTTTGCTATGAGCTCTGGGGACAAACTGATATTAAAGCCAGAGTCTAGCTCTGATTCTCCCACTGTTTGATGATGATGGTGATCCTTTCCCTGGTATCTGCAGAATGTATTTCTGCATGATTTAGTCCAGCCCAAGATCAATGTGTGTTGCACCTTCAATTTCTACTTGATATCCATGTCCTCCTACAGATGCTTTGTGACCCATTACCACTGTACTCACGTGAACACTGAACACTAGAACAGGTTGCCTAAGGATGTGGTGGAGGCCCTATCCAGGGAGACATTCAAGATCAGATTTGATGTGGCCCTGTGCAGCCCAGTCAAGTTGGAAGCGTCCCTGTTGACTGCAGGGAGGTTGGACAAGATGACCTTTGAGGGTCCCTTCGAACCCAATGCAGTCTATGAATCTGTGAACAGAGCTGCCCAGCTTCTGTCAGGCTTGTACAAGAGGACCACTCCTACTTGAGTGCACCAGGACAGCTGGCCTCACAGACAAAGGTGTGGTATTTTCGCAACCCCTCTCTCTTTTGTGGCAGCCTGCTGCCTTGCTCCATCAATGAGTGCAGCCAACCACCATTCCAGAAGCATTGCTGAGTCTTTGGCTAGCCCTGCAAGCAGCCTGCCAGCTCCACTGGCCAAGCCCAACGTCTGCATCAGCCCTAAGGGAGAAGGAGGAACCATTTTATGGCAGCTGTTGAAGGTCACACCATAAACACTAGTGCTACTGCTCCTCTCATCCCAGATGATCCAAGTGGTTTGGATGAGAGTGTGGTATGTGAGCAAGCAGTTCAAGGCTCTCTCCTTGCTCTTCAAAATTCAGGTTACAAACTGGAGAGTTAGAAAAACTTGTTTGATTAGAGCAGCCCAAATTCATCACCTGAGATGGGTCTCAAGACTTGTTACACTTGAAAAATCTTTGTCTTTAACACATTCTGCCTTTCCTGTGGAAATCTTCACAGGGTCCTGAGCTTTGTGGCTTTGTTTGCAAGCATAAGGGCATTCCAAGAGCTCATAAATATCTAAATGTCTAACACTGCTTCAGTCAGGATGGACTAGAAATCTGTTTTGGCTTCTCCAAAGAACAGAACCAAGCTGTTGCCATTGCTGTGATGAGCTTCCCTATCATGAGTTTCATAGCTCTTTCCTTCTGCCTCCACAGTTAGTGTTGCCAATGCATTTCACATTCTTATTCCCTCCAGCCTTCTCTCTCTGCAGGGCTGTGTTCAGGAGAAGCCTTGAAACACCCCATAGTTCCACTGATCTCTAATTCTTTAAGAGAGTTTTGCTTGTTTTCATAGAATCATAGAATTGTTTCAGCTGGAAAAGACCTTTAAGATCATGAAGTCCAGCTGTCAAACTATATTCCTGATTATATTCTGCAGGAGAACAGGCCAGCTTTACTGTGCTGGAGTGCTTCCTACTCCTCCCCTCCCCTGCTTCCATATAATATTTATGTCCAAATTTTGTCTCAGCTAATTCTATTTTCCACAGTTTTTCCAGATTAGGAATATTATTTGCCAATTTTTGAGAGTTAAACCCCAACTTTTTCCTGCTTTCTGTTGGTGCCGTATCCCCTTACCTACCATAACATGAAGATATCCTTTCCTCAGGAGAGGCTGGGATGATGAAGAGAGTTGTGTGTAGTGGTCAGCTCTGGCTGAGGAGCTATTCACTCTGCAGTGGGTTATCACTCTGCAGTGGGTTATCACTCTAAAAATCATTTGGAAGCATATACAAATCTTGTTTGGAACTGGTTCGTTACCCGAGTAATGCTGAACAACCAGCAGATGGAGAAGCTGATGGACAGAGAAGTAGTGAATTAGTGAGGCTCTTTGAACTGCTGAAGGCACAGAGGACCTATACCCCTGGAAACACTTCTGGTCATTAGCTACCTACACTCTGAGGAGGGAAAACAGGAAGATGAAAATAAAAAGAACTATTTCAAGGTACCTTTGATGGTCATTATCTTTCAAAAGTCACTTCTTGTTATTAGGTGCCACAGCTGTGAATTAAAGAGTATGTCCAGTTTGTTCCTGGTGTTTATAAGGAAAGCCAACAGCATCCTGGCCTGGATCAGCAATAGTGTGGCCAGTAGAACCGAGGCAGTGATTGTCCCTCTATACTCAGCAGTGGTGAGGCCACACCTTGAACACTGGCTTCAGCTTTGGGCCCCTCACTCCAAGGCAGACACTGAGGTACTGGAGTGTGTCCAGAGAAGGGCAACAACACTGGTGATGAGTCTGGAGAGGAGCAGCTGAGGGAACTGGGGTTGTGTAGTTCAGAGATTAGGCTGAGGGGAGACCTGGCTCTCTACAACTCCCTGGAGGTTGGGTGGGGGTTGGATTCTTCTGCCTAGTAAAAAGTGACAAGACAAGAGAAAATGACCAGGGCAGATTTAGGTTGGACATCAGAAGAAAATTCTTCACTCAAACACTGGAACAGGCTCCCCAGGGAGGTGGCTGAATCTCCATCCCTGGAGATCTGTAAAAGACACGTGGATTACATGGGCAATCTGGCAGTGTCAGGGATTCTCATGTAAATGAGGGTATGAATTCCTTAATTCTGACTTGGGTGATTATGTACCAGAAGTATGCATGAGCAGAACAACTTCAGGAGGGGTGGTGGGGCTGTTCTATTGGCTGTCTATAGATAGCCTGTTCTATTGGCTATCAGATACAGGATGGTACAGAATTTGTTTTGCTTTTTCCCCATAATGTGGCCTTACATTCAGCAACATATTGTGTTTTTAGTCTTCTCTATTCAGTCTTTGATCATCCTGAGATTTGAGCTCTGATCAGCACCTGCTCTTCACACCCTTTTGTCTCCTTACATTCACCTTCAGTTGGATTAAGAGATCTCCAATGTCAAGGTGCCCCCCTCTCTCCCACTGCAGGTGCTCCTATCCTACAGCAAAGCTCATACTTTGTATACTGCCAGATTTCTGAGTCACTCCAACATTAAAAAAAAAGAAAAAGTTTCTAATGGCGCCTTGGAAAATATGACATCACTGGGAAGTACTCACAGGAGTTTTTTGCTCTGACAGCCTGTGCTCATACAGTTCCCACCATGCAGAGATCTGCATCATCTTAACTCCTCAAGTTCTTTATTGCCACCAAATCCCAGAACTGATCAGAATTGTAGAGGAAAGGAGTGAAAAGTGGAGGATGAAAAGAAAGTATCTTCAGGAATGTCACTTAGCAGTGCACAAAATGAAGCACAGCTCCTAAGTATGAAAGCATAAAATGAAAACTACAATAAATCCACTGCTAAATGGTGGTCTAAGTTGCATGATAACTGAACTCCAGTAAGGCAGTTTTGGCCCTATCTGTGTTAGTCTGTCAAACTTTATAAAGGCAATTACACTGGAGGAACCATGTTTAGACTTCAGCACTTGTCTTGAACCATGAGGCAGGGCCTGGACAGTTCAGGAGGCTGAAGTTTACTTTGAGGATTTGGATGTGGTCTGAGTAGCTGAGCACAGAAGGAATAACCAGCTCAAGTGGTTGCTGCACTGGAATTCTCCACGGTGAAGCATGGAAGTAAATAGGCAATCAGTTGAAAGAGGAATTAACTTTCAAGATACTTTACAGTTAAGTAACAGCATAAAAAAACCCCAAACCCTAGCAGTTGAGGTATCTTTTGTTCTTCCTTAGAAGCCTTCCTAAACTCCTATGCACTACTTGCTATGTATCTGTTCAGGGCTGGACCTTCACACCTTTTGCTTTCCCTCTACTGGTGAGAATTTGGGGCAGATGGCACAGAGCTAGCTGATCAATTATATTATTCTTTATGCTCACCACAGTTCAGAATTTTCTTTTTCTTGCAATTTCTTTCCTTAGAAAGGGTGCTGCTGCACTCAGAAAACCAGAACAGAATGGCTCAGGGTGGGACTTCAGGGATTGTCTACTCCAACCGCCCGTAGGGACACCTGTCAACTGGACTCAGCTGCTCAAGGCCTCATCCAGTGTGGGCTTGAACACCTCCAGGGAGAGGGCATGCACAACCACTCTCGGCAACCTGTTCCAGTTAAGCTGTTTATAGCCAGTATCATAGAATATTGTACACACACCTGATGATCCCTGGTACCCTGTCCCCAACTCCTAAAACTTACCACAGCAGAAGCAGGAAGCCAGCAAGTAGCGATTTATGTAGGTGAAAGCCAAGGTCCCCACATCAAGACCTGATCAGAACAACAGAACCTCGGGGTGAATAATAGGACTTGGCCATGGAAATACCAGTGAAGCTGCTCTCAAAAGGGAGGACAGCTCACTGGAGCACAGCTGAATTTCTCCCACTATCTCTGGTTCCCTTTCTGCACACAGAGACTGAGGCAGCTATAACTGCAGGGCACTTCAATTTCTGCTCCATGCTCACCTTGCTTAAATGCTTACTTCTTTTGAACTCCACTACCAGATAGAGAGGGAATCAGACAGTTTTAACAGATATTAGATTATACCTAAGACTTGCAGTCTTGCTACTGAAGTCTGACATACAGTTCTCTTTAAAACCATCAGACATCTGTTTTTGCATTGGTAACACAACTGGGATAACAGAATGTTTGAGGGGCAAGCCAAGGAAAGCAAGTGATGCCTGGATGCAGTAAGCACAGATGTGTCCTGCACATCTTTCCATGTCCATCCCTTCTGATGCCCTAAGTGATCCTGGAGAAGAATCACATATTCAGCAATGGTGGCATAGTGACCATTCTTCACTCTACAGAGATGTCTCTGTCAGCAGCAAAGACTGGAGCTCCCCTCTACAAACGATGCAGAAGGTGGTAACGCCCTAAATAAAACCTGAGACTGAGGTTTGGCAATGGAATACTGATACGCTTGATGGCATCAGATAGCTCTGTCATTCTTCCCTGGATATCTAAGCAAGTGGCACTTGGCTTTCAACACTGCCTCACTCTTACCCAGTTTTTAAGAACGTTCCATCAGAAATGCAAAAACTGTTGGACTTGCTTTAAACTTCACTCAGACATGAAGGTCTCCCACACCCCAGTAAGCACAACTAATTATTGGTTCTGAATAAATGTTCCAGTTGGACTAGTGTAGAGGTGGAGAGGTTAATCTCACCAGGCTTAGTAACATAACAGGATTCACACTGAGCTGTGCCCACAGACACCATGCCCCAAACTGTTCACATGCACACATTTGTTGTGAGCTGGAGCACTTCTCCCATCTTGCTCACACAGCTTTTCCTACAAAACACAGACTGGCTGTAGAACCCCTTGAGAATAACCTGTTCCTGCAGGTGTCTAGTATCATCTGTCCCTGCTCCAGGTCACTCCTAGGTGTCCATCTGGCAGATAGGGAAGGAACCACACCTTTCTAGAGGTTCTTTATTTCCCTCTGGGCGGATACAGTGCTGTCAGCATGGGGCAGCCAGCTGAGCTCTGAATGTCTGGAATTCACAGGCTGCAGCTTCAATGCACTCTCATTAAAGACCGTCTCTTTCACAGGAGTTTGGAAAAAGTAAGTGTGACTGCTTTGGAGTGGCAATGTCAATGAAAGCTGCCTCAGATGGAGGGCACGCTTTGTGCTTCTGAAATCACTTCAGGTTCTGCAGAGACAAGCAGCATCACATCAGTCTAGAAAATGGTACTGCCACATCCCCATGGTACCTGGATCAGCAGAAGTGTCATGCCAGGAGATGTAACACAGCATGCAGCAGGCCTGGGCTGGCTGCAGAGGACCCAAGTGCTGCCTGGCAGAAGCAGCAAACCACCGCAGTGAGGCCGATTTGCAAAGGTTATTGGGCAACAAAGAAGCATCCCTGCTGAGTCCAGGCTCTGCAGCTTGAAATGCGTTTGGCAGAGGTGATTTGTAGGCACTGAAAACATTTCCTCTGAATGCTGTAAATCTCCTACAACCCAATTAACAAAGAGATGGCTTGAAAATCTGAATGCCAATCCTAAATGAAACATGTAGCACGTAAGTCTTTAATAACAAACCCTTTATTAAGAATAAAATCATACAACTGGCAGGAAACTCCCTAAGGGCACGATATATTACAGAGCTGTACTGGTACTAAGGGACTGAGACGGCAAAAACAGAGTGCTAACAACAAGAGAGGGACAGGGGACAGCAATGCGCATTTGTGGCCACAGAAAGACTGCACAGGGCTCCTGCCACTACCACCCACCCCACCCTGGGCCCCCAGAGCCTCCTCGGTAGCCACCACCTGCTCCTTGGTAGCCTCCTCCTCCATAGCCTCCCCCGGGGCTGCCCTGGTATCCTCTTCCCGGGCGCCTGCCAGAGTAGCCGTAGCCACCATACCCTCTACCTCTGTAGCCAGAGCCGCGCGGGGAACCTCCCCAGCCTCTGAAGCCTCCTCCGTTGTCGTAGCGAGGCATTTTGGGAGGACGAGGACCATCACCGAACCTGGCAAAGGGAAACAAGGGGCATATGATACAGGCTTATGGATTCCACTATCTTGAACATTAAGAGGAATGATCAATTGCCAGGATTTTCAGTTAAGATGCTTCTGCTTGAGAAGGTCCACTGGAGAGTCCAGCAGAGGCCGCAAAAGATGCTGAGGAGATTGGAACATCTCTGTGAGGAAAGGCTCAGAGACCTGGGGCTCTTTGGCCTGGAGAGGGGATGTGATTAATAGCTGAAGGGGGACAAGAGAATGGAGCTATACTCTTTTCACTGGTGCCTTGTGACAGGACAAGGGGTAGGGGATGCAAACTGGGACACAGCAGCTTCTATCTGAACAGGACAAAAAGCTTCTTTGCTGTGAGCATGCTGCAGCCCGGGAGACATTGTGAAGTCTCCTTCTCTGGAGAGATATCAAACCCTCCTGGACATTGTGACTGTGGGCAACCTGCTGTGGCTGACCCTGCTTCAGCAGGGGGGTTGGACTACCTGATCTCCAGAAGTCCATT
Organism: Semnornis frantzii; assembly: GCA_013399775.1. Classification (NCBI taxonomy): domain Eukaryota; kingdom Metazoa; phylum Chordata; class Aves; order Piciformes; family Ramphastidae; genus Semnornis; species Semnornis frantzii. The sequence goes on along the minus strand of VWYK01130397.1, from coordinate 22,351 downwards.
CCACCCCCACCATGCTGGGATTCTGTGAATTGGTTGCACTCTTGCACCTCTTCCACTTCAGCAAAGCAACACTGGGAATGACTGCTGTGCCACATTAGCAGTCCCCCCTCCAAACCTCAGCCAAGTCTACACCTAGGACAGGAAGCTTTCCCCTCAGTCCCGCTTTTCCAGGTCACGCCGACGTGCAAGGAGCCCTGCTCCTGTCTGGGTGAACACAGTGGCTTTTATTTCGCTCCTCACAGAACACAGTGATGTGTACATCTGAACTGGGCTTTGCTTTGTTCCTTGTGTTCCTCACACCTCACAGGTGCTTTCTGTGCTTCAGAAGCAAGCTATGAAAACAAGGGCCAACGGAGGGACCTAAGCATGTCCAAGTGGTTGTTTTATTTCCAGAGACAGATGAGTAAGTCTGCTCAAAATAACTCTGGATTATCTTGTCTTTACTGTGTTTCAGAAGAGGCAATGACAGCTTTTATTGCTGAGAGTCAATTGTCCTTCCTGTGGAAACAGGCAGTGTTTTGTCCACATCAGGCTCTGAACGTGACAATTTACATACAATCAGGTTACCTGGACATGAAAGCCTGATGCTCCTGTCCACATGGGACAAGACTCTCCTGGTGATTTTAGTGCTGAGATTCTGCAGGGAGGAAGCAGTGGAGCTGACAGCTCTTACCTGCTCTGTTCAAACTCCTGATGCCTGAGAGGCAGAAATGTTGCTGTTCCTCACCCCAGAGCTACAACCTCAACCCAACAGAACCCAGCTAACCTTGTGCTGCCAGCCAAGAGGCTGAGGCCTGAGGCTGAAGGCCTGGAAAGCTGGCGGATCACGTTCAGCATTCGCTCATTCGCTGGGTCCAGGTGCTGAATGAGCCCAGGGTCTTTAGTCACTTCCACCACGAGAGCCTCCATCGCCGCACGCAGAGCGGTGATGCAGGCAGCTGCGCTGTGGGGCATCCTCAGCTTAATCCTAGAGCACAAAGAATTATGTTAAAATCAGAGAATCACAGAATCATTTAGCTTACAGAAGACCTTAAGATCATAGAGGCCAATCATTAACCCAGCACTACCAGGTCACCACTAAATCATGCCCTCGGCACCACATCTACACAGCTTTTAAATACCTTCAGGGATGGGGACTCCATCACCATGCTGGGCAGGCTGTTCAGGCCTTAATAACCCCTTTTGGGGAAGAAATTGCTTCTAATGTTCAACCTGAACCTCCTCTGATACAACATGAGGCTCTTTCCTCTTGTCCTACTGCTTGTTGTTGCAGAGAAGAGACCAACCCACACCTGACTCCAGCCTCCTTTCAGAGAGTTGTACAGAGCCAGAAGGCCTCCCCCAGCCTCCATTTCTCCAGGCTAATCAAACCCAGTTCCCTCAACAGCTCCTCACCAGACCCGTTCTCTAGACCCTTTAACAGTTTTGTTGCCCTTCTCTGGACACACTCTAGCACCTCAATGTCCTCACACTGGCTCATGGTCAGGTAGCTGTCAACCAATGTCATTAAATGTATTATGACTTCTAGGAGAGAACTTTTAACAAAAGATGTTCTCAGATGTTCACTGAGTGCAGCACATGCTGAGCCAGAAACCTGTACTCCCATCTTTGAAATTCCAGTTTGTTGATGAAGGGATGTGAAATTCAGGAGACAAGTCTACAAGATCACTAAAATCCAAAATTGTTAGAACAGAATTTCCCTGGTATTTAAATTTGCTCTTGAGATTTAACATACTCAGACAACGCCAGTATGTACGCCCCAGCATCAAGACAAAGATACAAAAACAGAAAGCAAACTAAAGACATGAGGCTCCTCAAGATTTTGAAAATTCCAGGCCACCTTCAAAAACATTAATGAATTAAGCTTAAGCAATTTTTGCCTCCACTTTACTGACCCGGTAGGCAAAAAAAAGCCAGACCTCCAGATAGCATTTGGCTGTGGCTATAAAATGCATGCTGCCAGAGGCAACCAAACCCTCAGCATTTCTCCCCTCCAGCTATTTCTGAGATTTAAAAACTAGGCTTCCTCAGCCTCAGCCTGAAGAAGAGGTCAAAAATACCTCCCATCCACATTTCAGTTAAAGGGGAAAAAATTCAGCAGGTTTTATGGAAACTGGAACAGTGTTTTCAGCTGAAGCAGCTAATCTGCCCCAAACAGCAGTGCCAATAAAAAGCCCTCCCTTCCTCGCAGGAAGCATGGGTAGTGCCCTCCCCATAACCTGCACCCCATGGCTTGCTCTGGGCTTCCTGCCCTATGGAAACTGATGTCTGTGTTAGCAGTTGCTTCCCTGCCCCCTGTATCTTTTCACAGACCTATCATGAGCCACAAGGAGGGTTCATACCAGTCATCCACCAGAATGAGCTCCCCATCTGACAGGACCTTCTTGGAAGCAAAGAGAAGCAGCTGCAGTGGGCTCACCATGGTCATTGCTTTGGCAGAGATGGCTCGCGTTCGGATCTGTGGGTGGAAGAGGAATGTGACATCAAGTGGAGAACAGACCCTCCTGTGGCTACTCAACCAGAGGACTTTGGATGCCATAACACAAAAAATCCAGACACAGTGATAGGAAACGCTGTGGCCTACAGAGCTGTGAAGAAAAGCTCACATTGCTTCTCAGTAGTGTCCTACAGATGCCAATTTGGATGTTGCCACACATCTGTGCAACCAGCCCACTTATGTCATTCTGAGACCTTAAGCTCATGCTTGAAGTGAGCACTTGGATAGTATCAAGTCAGCTGACCTGAGCCAAAGATAACAGCACCAACTACACAGCAGTACTTAGGATCTCAGCCTCCCACCCTCACAGCTACCTCTCTCCCTCCTTTCTTTCACACTGGAGTATGATGGGCAGAATCTGTCATACTTTGTGCCCAGAGAGAAGATTTGCTTGAAAGACAAACTTGTGGCAGAAAAATGGCCAGGGCAGGGAACTTGCAATTGTCAAACTGCAGGAGGAAACACAAAACCAGACCGGAGAAAGGGACTTTCTTTTAGTAGATAAATAATGAGTAGAGAGACAGTGGAATCCAAATTCTTCTTTCATTCCAATCTACACCCCAGTGCTGTCTCAGCTACTCCTAAGCCACTGCCTTCCCCACTCTTAGTCTTCCATGTGTATTTTACAGAATCATAAAATGATTTGGGTTGGAAGAGACCTTTAAGATCATTGAGTCCAACTGTTAACCCAGCACTGCCAAGTCACCACTGAACCGTGTCCCTCAGCACCACATCCAGGCATACTTTAAACATCTCCAGGCATGGGGACTCCACCATTGCCCTGGGTAGCCTGTTCCAGGCTTTGACAAACCTTTTGGGGTAGAAATTGTTCCTAACACCCAAAAAAACCTCCCCAATGCAACTTGAGGCTGTTTCCTCTTGTCCTATTGTTTTTCACTTGGGAGAAGAGACCAATCCCCACCTGACTCCAGCCTCTTTTCAGAGAGTTGTAGAGAGCCAGGTCTCCCCTTAGTCCCCTTTTTTCTGGGATAAACAATTCCAGCTCCCCCAACTGCTCCTCACAAGATCCATGATACAAAATGTATTACTTTTGATCAAATAAAGGATAGCTTTTTGAGTTCAAAAGTCTTTTGGTGTTTCTAGAAGAGTTCACTTTAAAGAGAGTAGACTCACTTGGGATCCTGTCATAAGGGGTGAAGCAGAGACAAAGCCTCATCACAGCTCTGAACTATGTATGTGGAAATCCAGAGTATCCAACCAAGTCCTCAGCCAGTGCCCAAAGGAGTCAAAACTCCATTTATTACCAATCAAGTGGTTACCAAAATAAGCTGCACATCAGCAGAAAGAATTAAGGATATAAAATCAGCACAAACTACAATTCTGAACTAACCACTGTGGGACAAGGCAACAAATAAAACCCTGTAAGGCATCCCTTCTATGAGATTTTAAGAGGCTCTTCTTACAGCAAGGGGCTCTGCTAATTCAATGTTTAGTCTCAGGAACATCTCTACAGCACTTCCCAGGCTGAAGTAACAAGGATATTGTGCACAGCTGGTTTCAACCTCAGGCGACAATACGCTGCAGGACCTCATCAGCACTGGCTGGTGTCTCCCAGCTATGTCCTACACAAAGGCACTGCTTTCATCTGCTCCTTGAGCAAAGGGCAACCTGACGCAGCTGGTTTTCTTGATGGTCATCACTGGAGGACACAAGAGCATACAGGGGTTTATATGCAGACATACAGTGGGTGCTGGGCACACTAAAGTAATACAGGATGGAGGAAAAGACCATGGGGCCCCGGGGAAAACATTTCAGAGGTTTTATGAGATGCTTAGGAAATGGAAGCTGTCCTCACAAACTACTTATTTGACAGAAAGGGAGCCCCACACTGGTGTTTTACATATTTCCATTTTGTCTCTGGATTTGTAAGCAGCAGAAGTGACAAGGGCAAAAATTCCGTAGAGCCTAATTAGCTTGGAATTGCTTCTAAAGGAATCTCTTAAAGATAATAGTAATAATGTAGATCTTTCTTTATCACCTGGACATTTTCACACCACTCACAGCAACTTCCTATTCTGGTCAACTTCTACTGAATAAGGCTGACTGGAAGGCTGAGTGACACTATGACGACATAAGGTTCATTTTCTGAAAATCAAAACCAACCAACCAACCAAATAAAAAACAAATCAACAACTCCAAAACCAAACCCAAGCTCCCAAAATGAGCTAAATACTGCACAGTATTTTCCTTACAGTTTTTTTACAAGAAGAGCCTCTCAGCCAACTTGGCAGCATGTGATCAAGAAAAAATGCCAAGCCTTTACCTTCTCTCCAAACACAAAAAAGGGTGATGGATACTTGATGTCCTGGCTGCTGAACGGGCAGTTGACAGATGACTTGTGGATGAGCGCACTGTGCCCCTCAGTGGTAAGAATCTTCCTCTTCTCCTTGTGGTAGCAGACATTAGGGTAAACCCCAAAGGCAAGCAGGGAGATTACAACGTCCAGGTTATTATCTGGTCCGGTGTTGTTAAATGGCTGAGTAATCAAGCATTCTGTTGAGAGAGAACAGAAAACTGGCTCACATCCCCAGGCCATGTAGGACAGCACAGCAGAGCTGTTCAGGATCCTGGATCAATACATTTTCTTTCTGAGTCAATCCACTGGTAGATGTGCATCTGTTCTACAAATGACCTCTCCCCTAGAAGCATTTTGGATCTACATTCAATGTTCAGTGCATTCACAGAGAGCAAAAAGCTGCAAACTACTACTACAAAGAGGTATTTTTCTCTCCCAGGCTCTTCCACAACAAGCGATGAGGAGTTTGCCCAGAATGTGCTGTACCACAGCATGTTTACTGTCATCTGTTTTGGAGACAGATCTTTTAGGGGAGGTCAGAATGGATGTTTTGGTAAGATTATTTGTTACAAACCTCCCCAGAGTCTCTGCTAGCTTGTTTCCAGGTCATCTTGCCCAGAAATAACGTTAAGGGTAAATGCAGCTATGATCCTAGCAGCATGAGGAGAAAAAAAAGCATTAAAGGAATTTAAAACAAAAGAGAGGAAAAAAAAGGGAGGGGGAGATAAACATCTGCTGAATGCAGGCAGCCACGCCATTTAACTGAGCAAGTTCCTCAGGGATGGCAGGCAAATTCAGAACTTGGCCAGCTTTAAGAATTTGTTTTTTTTCCTTAGTAAATTGTATGTATGACACTACTGCACACCCCTCGTGCAGCACCCAGAGAATCATAGGGTGCACAGCACACTGTTTAGATCACAAAGACTCCCTTCTAAGGCTAAATGGAGGAGGGAAAAACAGCACATTTTTGAGACACAACAAGTGACTGAGGAAGAAAATCAAGGAGATAATTAATTCTCTAAGGGCAGTTGTTTAATAGATTTTTAATCCTGCAGCCCTAAGCTCAGCCTCCAAAATCTCTGTGTGTTGTAATACAGCCGCCACAACGTCTGATTCAGACAGAGAGATGAGACATCACTAAAATGCTGAACCTGAACACAGCTGTGAAAGCAGAGCAGGTTTACTGCAAACCCACTGTCAACATCTCTGCTTCTGTGCTCATCACAGGTCACCTTGTTTCTCATCTCACAACGAAACATGCAATCACCCAGTGACTTAAGCAGAATCACCTTCAGGGAAGCCAGAACTGATAAGTATATCCTTCAGCTGGACTTTTGCTTCCCAAGTCATTCTCAGAGTAGCCATGCTGAGCCTTTTGTGTTCACAAAACCTTTTTTCTGCTTCTTCACCACCCATTCTAGAAAACAAACAGAGTGTATTAGGAGTCTGTACAGGAGAAGTAGTGTGGCAGTCTAGCTGTCTAGCCACAGAACTGCTCACCCTGTTACCCACAACTTCTCACCAAATTTTAGAATCATAGAATGGTTTAGGTTGGAAGTGACCTCAAAGATCATCTAGTTCCAACCACCTGCCACAGGCAAGGACACCTCCCACTAGAACAGGTCACTCAAGGCCTCACCTAACCTAGCCTTGAATATCTTCAGGGAGGGAGCATCCACGACCTCCCTGGGCAACCTGTTCCACTGTTTCCCCACCCTCACTGTGAAGAGCTTCTTCCTAACGTCCAGTTTAAATCTCTCCTCTACCAGTTTAAACCCATTACTCCTCATCCTGTCATTACAAGACCTTGCAAATAGTCCCTCCCCAGCCTTCCTGTAGGCCCCCTTCAGATATTGGAAGGCTACTACAAGATCTTCTCGAACCCTTCACTTCTCCAGCCTGAAGAGTCCCAACTCTCTCAGCCTCATAGGAGAGCTGCTGCAGCCCTCTGAGCATCTTTGTGGCTCTCCTCTGGACCCGCTCCAACGGTTCCGTGTCCCTCCTGTGCTGGGGGCTCCAGAACTGCACACAGTACTCCAGGTGGGGTCTGATGAGAGCAGAGCAAAGGGGCAGAATCCCCTCCCTTGCCCTGTTGGCCACTCTGCTCTTGATGCAGCCCAGGACATGGCTGCTGTCGGAGCTGCATGTACACACTGCAGGCTCATGTTGAGCTTTTCATCAACCCAGACCCCCAGGTCCTTTTCCTCAGGGCTGCTCTCCAGCCATTTGCCACCCAAATTGGATTTATGCTTGGGATTGCGCTGATCCAGGTGCAAGACCTTACACCTGGCTTTGCTGAATTTCATGAGGTTGGCCTGGGCCCACCTCTCCAGTCTGTCCAGGTCCCTCTGGATGGCAACCCTTCCCTCCAGCAAGTTGACTGTGCCAAGATACTATACCTTGCATCATCCCAGGCCTGGAAAACAGAGAGCAAAGCAACGTGATCTGAAAACCTGCTTCCAGCAAAATTCCTATGGACATAACCCAGGCGCTTGCCTTCATTGATGAAAGGTTCAGGGAAACAGGTGGCTGCAGAGATGGTACAAATAGCATCTCCCACACTGAAAAAAACCACAAAAGGCATCAGAATCAGCTTAATTCAGAGTGTTGCTGCCAGCAGCTACTACAGGCTGGTCATACTAGAGAAAACTTTTCTGCTAGAGACCTCGGTAATTTGGCTCTTATCTATGAGTTCTTCCAGAAACAGTTCTCTGGAAGTGGCCGATATATTAGCTCAAATTCCAGTGCTTCCACAATAACTAGTGTTCACAAACATCCATCTTCCCTCCTCTATTCCTGTCCATATGCCATCTTCTTCCAGTGAAAAGGACCCTACAGCCATCACAATTACAAATAACAGATCTTTACATCTGCTGAAATAAAATGTGAGGATTCACTTTCCTTGTTAGTTAGGTGTCAGACTTCATATCTTCTCAGTTCTATCTCACTGCTAAACTGAAGTGTGTAGCATCGCATTCTTACTTAAGTATTCAGCCCCTCTAGTCCCTTGCAGTAAACTCTGAACTAATCCCTCTGCTCTAGAAGTTATCTGCATTCTGCCTTCACAAGTATTAGTTTTCTATCTCCAGTTGTAGCATTTACTGCTTGTCTATCTGTAGTGTGCATGTCCAGAGGCTCAGGAACTCAGTGGTCTTTTTCTTGTTTCTTTGACTACTCAACTTACTAAAAAATACAGCCCATTATCATCATCTTGCCAAGACGAGGTTCAATGGGAAGCTTGGCTAGGATCCTTCCGAGAGGTGTCAACTCATCATTGGAATCCAGGGCATCAAGATCTGCAACAAGATCTCTTGTTATCAAAGATCTAATCTCAGAAATCCTTAGATAAAAAATCCAGAATGTTAAGAACCTCATCTATATTCAACATTGTTTACAATATTGCCAACCTGATTTTCCTAACTGGTCTGAGGTTTTACAGATGTTCTATTAACTCCTTCAAATCTGCAATCATTAGTATTTAATTTGCACACCTCTTTTTCCATTTATTTATAGTTTGCTTCTGTACATCCCCCTACTACACAATTAAGCTTATTTCAAGGCCCTATATTTGACATAATTAACCTAATTTCTGCATCATGAAAATCAGCAGTCTTACCACAGGCAACTGCAGTATTTCCACTGCAATTGGTAATTCACAGAGACCTCTCTGCTCATTGAAAACAGAACACCCACAGACTCTTTCTTCCACAGGCTTTGCCTGCCTTTCCCTCCTTCCATTACCTAAGGATTTTCACTTGAGCTCATCCTCAAAGCTATCAAACCACTGCCAACCACTGGAGTCAAAGATGTCATCTCTCCAGAGGAGACTCCACTTCTCTGGGTAGCCTGTTCCAGGACTCCAGCACCCTAACAGGAAAGAAGTTTCTCTTCCTATTCAGGAGGAACTTCCTGGGTTCCAGTTTGCTGCCCCATGTCCTGTTGCTGGGCACCACTAAACAGTCAGGCCCTATCCCCTTGCTCCCCATTGTTTAGCTATAGATCAGCATTGACCAGATCCCCTTTCAGTCTTCTCCAGGTTAAACATCCCCAGGTGTCTCAGCCAGAAAATAGAGGCACACACAGAAACATCTTCTTCATGTTAATGCTGACATATGCCTTTTCCCCTGGCTTTGCATTTCTTGTCCGCAGGGTACGAAAAGCACTAACAAGCTTTAGACTAGGAAGTGATTAAACCTGAATACATACTCCTAGCTATCTTCCTCCCTCTGATCTCCTTCCTGGATACAGGCAATGCAGGTTCTTCACACCACATATTTCAGTTCTCAGAAATTTTAAGAAGTGCTTATTTAATGATTTAAATCTAAAGCATCGATTTAAGGTTCCTTCCTGCTTCGTTTTACTCATATTCTAGATAGTTTCTTGAAGAAACTGGGGAAACAGTTTAACTCCCATCTCAGTTTCTCCTGTTTTAGGACACAGATGGTTGCATATTCATAATCTGCTGAGATGAGGCCAGGAAATTGTACAAAGCTGTAATCAGACAATAAACCACTAAATTCTCTTTTCCCGGTACCCTTCTAGTCCAGTGCCTAAGGCAAAACTACTGAGCCTGTGTCATACACAGCAGTACCACAGCTGGAAAACAGGAAGCTAGAAGCCAGCATAAGTAAAATAATAAAAACAAGTCTTAAGTTTAAAAGTTCAAGTTTCTTAAAGGAACGACCTTGCACTTGGGAATTAAGTATTTCTTCAGCTGCAGAAGGCACTGCCACCCACGCAATGCATCCAGGAAACACCTTGCTGTTCCAGACAGCAAGCTACTACACAACCTCACCAGAGATGGCAAAGCCCTTTTTAAGTGATCATTATCCATGGGAAACCACTTAGAGCCAGCATCATCAACACAGAGACTTGCGGACAAACATCGGTACCTCTTAGTGTGCGTTCTGCTTCAATCACTGCATCCAAAGGTGGTGGCTCTATTGCTTTGGCCAAGAACTGGCCAATTCCTCCCAACCGCAGCAATTTGATGCTCAAAGCAATTTCATGAAGTGGTGTCCGAAACATTTCTGGTGTCATGTGAGTTTGAAGTCTGGAATGAGAAGGGAACCAAAAAGCTCACATTTTTCTGAACACAGGCTTTGGACACCATCATGGGTCATCCCACTGCCATCATCTTCCTCCAAAGCAAATATCACCTCCCACACAACTGATCAGCTACCACTGTGCTCCCATAACCATCTTCTGCCAGCAGTTATCTCCGATGCTTCTCAATTCCCATCTCAGGGTAAATGAAATGGAAGTGCAGATGGTAGAGCCTTCCCATCACCACTATCTGGTGTGGATTCTATCATGTGCTGAGCACAGAGAGAGTCTGCATGGTTGAAAATCCTGATTCTCAGTGTGGCTGTGTCCAGCTCCAGACTTGCCCTCTTGCAATCACTTCCTACTTTGCTAAAAAAGGTCTTCCACTTCTGAGAGAAAACCTGCTTTCAACCTGCCTTGCATACAAACACTTCTCTACTTGCCCTTCTATCAACTCCAGACCACCCAACTTATCCTGCACATTTTTGCTTTGATCACTAAGAAGAGTTAAGTATTATTGTTGGAAGCTTTCTAAATGTTTTTCTGGTAACAAAAAGACCTGATAGAAACAGAGAGGGCTCTTAAACCTTCAGCGCTGTATCACTGGCGGCCATGCAGCTTGCTAGCTCAAATACAAACTGCTAGGAATGACTGCACTGAGCAATAGACAGCTAGAAGAGGTTTCAAACCACCTTGAACAGGAATCCATGGTCATCTGGCACTTGATTTAGATGGTTATCTCCCAAAAGATTACCTGCATAAGCCCAAACACTTCCTTTCCTAGGCATCATGGAGTTAGTGTTCTGGTTTTGTTCTTTTAAGGAAGGTAACCTTAAAGTCACCGAGGTCCATAATTACTTCAATAGCCTAAAATCAGTTCAGTGTCAAAAATTCTTAAATGAAAACCATTCCACTATACTAGATAGCAGATCTAAATACATTTGAGTAATTTAAGGAAAGCTTTTGACCAACTTGCTTTCAGAAGTTACAAAAAGTTGAACATCGAAACAGTGCTATGCTCTAGGCAAGCTGAGAAAGGGGTCCTGACATTTCCATGACAGATCAAACACTGAGTGTAGCAGCTGTGTAGATGTCTGCAGCCTGCAAAATGATTACTGTGGCTCTACAAACTGAGCAAATGCTTGGCAGATAGGTCAAAACTTGCAGCAGCAGGCAAAGTGCTAGGGCAGCACGAAAGGGGCTTCCTGGCCACGGAACGGGGATGCAGGAAAAAGTAACATTTGTCTTCCCTGCTTTTTGCCACTTTCCTAACAAAATTGCCTGTTACGTGATGCTAGGGACCCACAATGGTTGAAAGCATACTACAGCCTTTTCCTCATTACAAAGCTCTTTTCTGTCTTGCCTCATTTTCTAAGGATCATTACTTTTCTCCTTAGAGATTCTGCAGGTTGCAGTGAAGGCCTTCATTATAAAATCATCTCACTCATACCATGGGCGAAAGCACAGAAACATTGGTACATTTCTTCAGAGCAAAATAACCAAAGTATCCACCCTGTACTGAATTTGTACCTCTCCTCTCTGTTCCTTCTGAAACCATTTGCCTAGATAGACCAGAAGCAGCACACAGTTCTGGGAGAAGTCTCAGGTTATTTCCTTTCTAAAGAGCACAGCCTCACCTTTCGAAACGAGCTCTGCTGCACAAATAGAAACAAAACCCAGCACGCACACGTCCAGCTCTTCCTTTCCGCTGCTCCAGGTTAGTTTTGGATGCCCAGACCGTGGCATAGTTTGTCATGTTGTTATGAGCAGTGAACAGCTTCACTTTCTGTCTGTTACATGAAAAAAAAAAACACCATACAGAAGATTAGGTCTTGTAAAACACTTAAGATCACATTTCTTCATCTTAAGTCTTGCTACATTTCACTCCTTGCAGCCATACTGTTTTTAAGATGCAAACCACTCCTGTTTGACTAGCTAAGCTTTGAGTAGTTCAGCATCTCTGGAAGCTGAGGCATCATACTCTTTACAGAGCCCCAAAACTTCACTCTGCACATAGCTCTAAGCTATGTATAAAAGGAATTTTTCACAGCTGACTCAAAAGGTTGAAATTCTCACACAATTAATGAGGTCCCCATGTGTAATGTGCTCAGAGAACATGTACAGTGAGACAGGATCTGCAACAGACTACAAAACCCTTCCTCTTTCCCATCAGTCTGCACTGAATGCTTGGGATTCCTTTGGCAGACCACGTATTTCAAACGGGCATGGAGACCCAGTGACACCTCACATCAATAACGCCAGCATGAACGTGGTGACCAAAACCAGCCCACTGAAATGTCAGTGGGGTTTGTAATTGTGCCGGATGGCTAAAGACAATGCTAATTTGTCTTGAGTGAGTTAAAGTCCTCAAATTCCGCTCTGTGGTTACAGGAATGCAAGCAGTTCTGTGTGCTCAGAAAGTCTTTTTTGCATTCCAAAGAATAGGATGTACAAGACAAACAGCTGCCTGGTGAACTCACTTGCAGGAGTCTATAACGTAGACCACGTCGTTAATGGTAATGCTAGTCTCAGCAATGCTGGTAGATAAAATCACCTATAAAAGACAGGAAATGCATACTGAAATAGATTCAATCTGAAAAATTATGGATGGACTGCAGAACAGCCAGCAAGGCATTCCATAACAGCACAAGAAAACAAACTATGCCACCCACCACACACAAAAGGTTCTCTTACTTTTGTCACTCCAGGAGGCACAGGATCAAACACTCGACGTTGCTCTTCCAGAGGAATTTGAGAATGCAGAGGTAAAATTCTGTACTGCTGGTTTCCTACAACATGAATACAGGAAGGTGAAACTAATTTCTGATTTCTTCTTAGAAATAGTAATTTCTACCCATTCATTCTAGGGATAAATTAATCCAGTTCCCTAAACCACTCATCTAACTCTCATCTTTGCACAGTCAGTTGTTGCCTTTGGGAAAGATGACTGAATCACAGAATGGTTTGGGCTGGAAGGCACCTTAAAAATCATTTAGTTCCAACCCCGCTGCCATTGGTAAGGACACCTCTTGACCAGGTTGCTCAAGGCTGTGTCGAACCTGGTTTTTAACACTTTCAGGCTTGGAGCCTCCACTACTTCTCTGGGCAACCTGTTCCAGTGCCTCACTACTCTCATGAGGAAGAATTTCTTCCTAATATCTACCCTAAATCCAGCTTCTTGAAGTTTGAAACCATTATCCCTCTTCCTATCAAACAGAACACAAGACAGTTGCTTGTACCAAAGCGTGGATTCATTTCTAAATGCTTCTGCATCGTGTATATCAAGTTCCAGCCAGGCAAGAAAACAAGTACAGCTCCTGGGACATTCAGGGTCTTGATATAAATTAGCAGTGCCTCGATGAGTTCAAAAGAAGTTTCTCTCTCACTCAGCTGAGCCATGGAGTGCTTTGTTTCTGGGCCATATTCATCACTGCAAATAAGGTTGCAATTGGCCTACAAACAAACAAACACACACACACACACATAAAAGAAGTCATGTAAGTTATTTCGCTCAAACTGTGAAGACTGACTGACCAGGCAAATAGTTAAATGAGATAGATGAGTAGTTGATAGAGGTCACCTCAGGCATAGCTCACAGAATGACTCTCAATAAGCAGTTCAAGTCCTGCCTCCCCAGTTTTCCAGTATCAGAACGGAACTCTAATTCCATTGCAATGAGTTCTTAACGCAAATTCGCAGCAGGAAGCTATCAAACTATTTCTGTTCGGATGAATGGGGAAAACATCATAAAGAAAATGCTCCTCTCAAGAAAAAGTGGTCAACAACAGTTTCAGACCTACAAATTAGAAGCTATTATCATGAAAGCCATAGTTTCTTGACAGTGAATATAAGCAAGGGAGAGAATCTAAACTGTACTCTGAAAAAGTATTACCAAGCGAATATCTGTATATTTCTTCTTCTAAGGTCATCTTTTCACTTTTAAAAGCACTGCAGTTCTATCTTTGAAGATAATTAGGCTGAAAACATGTAAGAATTTTAACCTTGAAGAGAGCAGAAATTCTCCAGTTTACAAAGGTAATGAGAAAATTCAATTTCTGAAGAGCGATCTTCAAAACTAAAAAACGTGAAAGCTGCTAAAATACCTGAAGTTCAACATCACTGAATGAATTACACTTGAGCTACTAGCCCTAACTGGCACTTGCTTAATTCTACATATTAAAAAAGTCAAACATACATCCTCATCTTCATTTTCTTCATCTTTATCTTTCTTCTTCTTTTCCTTTGGTGGAGGAACAAACTTAGTCATTTGAATGCAATCTTCCAGAAAATAAGCTGTAAGGACAAGCAATGGTTATCAGGACTGACCACTGGTTGACTCTGTTTTCAGTATGGGCTTGTTTAAAGCTATTTCCATTACTCCTACTCTCACAGAAAACTCTGAATCAGCACAGTCTGACTATTACCATCTCATTCTCCAATGCAATCTGCCCTAAGTGGTAGTGTCTAAGGATGTTCAGGTTTTGTGCTGTAGGGCTCAAATATTCATAGATTCACAGAATTGTATGGGTTGGAATAGGACCTTATAGATCACCCAGTTCCAACCCTCTCGCCATGGGCAGGGACACCCCCCCCCACTAGACCAGGTGGGTCAAGGCCACATCCAACCTGTCCTTGAACACTTCCAAAGAGGGTGCATCCGCAACGTCCTTGGGCAATCTGTTGCAGTGTCTCACTACCCTCACTGCAAAGAATTTCTTTTTAACCTCCAGTCTAAATCCACCCTCTGCAGGCTTCAATCTATTCCCTTTTATCCTATCACTACAAGCCCCTGTAAAAAGTCCCTCCCCAGCTCTCTTGTAAGCCCCTTCAGGTACTGGAAGGCCACTCTAACATCTCCCTGGAGCCTCTTCTTATCCAGGCTGAACAGCCCCAACTCTCTCAGCCTGTTCCCATTGGGGAGGTGCTCCAGCCCCCTGATCATCCTCACAGAGCTCATAGGTGTTTGATTTAGAAACAAAATAAACAATGCAAAGAGTGCTCTTAAATGACTCAGTGTTACTGACTTCCCTGCACAGGCTGTGCCACATCTCTAAGACATGACAGCCCAAAGGAAGTGTGTATCTCACTATACCCTTAATCTTAAAGCATATGGCTGATAAAAACTAAAGCAGTTCTTGGAAGTTCAACCAATTATTTACCTTGGACAGGGTAGGTTCTGCCAAAGACTTCAATGATAGGACAGTTGAAGAAGTATTCACAAAACATAGTAGTATCAATGGTGGCAGACATGAGGATAACCCTGATCTCAGGGTATGCCTGGACTACATCTCTCAGCACCACCAAGAGAAAGTCGGTCTGCACAGAAAGAGAAGAACAGCAGCATTCATTAAACATGTAAGTAGTAACATCTTCCTAAGAGACCAGAACTACACAGTCATATATTTAGTGAGCAGGAGCTTAGCTCAGCAAGAGATGTGACAACTATCACACCAACGTTCTATAACCAGAAACAGCTGTAGGGCTTTACTTTGCAAGTACTGCAATTCCTAGGACAGGTGAATTTTAGGATTTTCAGTGTAAAGAATTCTTCTTTTATCAGAATGAAACGAGTTGAAGAAAAGTAGTCCAAAATAGTTTGATTCTTTTCTAGCAACGCACTGCAATCTAAAGTCTTAAACTTGGTTCATGTATGAAGTGGTCAGAGTTCGTAAAATAAATGGGTGCAGTTGCACGTGAAGTTTTGTAGTTCTGTTTAAAGACATTAATTTAGATCTGCCATGGAGTTCAACAGCCCTTAGTTTAACAGACAACATTCCAAGCTCATTTCAAAGTTGAGCACTTGTATTTTACATTATTAATACAAACTGGAAGAGATGAGACCAGAAAAATCTGCACATTCTGACAAAGCAGGCTTAAAGAGCACATCAAAACTGAACAGCCTATCTCACTGTTAGTGTGGCAGATCTGCCATAGCATAATCAAGGGGACAGATTCATTTCCCATTTATAGTTATACACAATTCCCCCAATTATATTCTTAACTTCTTGCATTGGCTTTGGTGTCAAAACCAAATTTCAAGGTGTCGCTATCAAGGTGGCAGGTTCCTGTGAATACCAGTGCTGTTCCCTCACAGTAATACAGCACTGCCACCAAAATCAAGGTGACATTCAGCATGCTCCCACGTCTGGACAGATGCTTGTACCATGGTGTTCTACTCTTCAGAGAGGAGCAGGCCATTGAAGAAGACCCTCACAGGAGAAAAGAGATAAGCCAGCAAGGAAGCATGAGTCCTTGATCTTTTAGTCAGGTAAGAAGAGGAGATTTGCTAAAAATCTTCCCAAACACATGTGTGGGGCAAACGCACATATATGGTATTTAGCAAAACATATTTTCCTTTCACGTGTTTATTATTACACCAGAACACAGGCAAAGTACAACAGAACAGAAGCACCCAGAGAAAAAGGATCATTATCAGCAGCTAACTCACATTGATGTCTCTCTCGTGGATCTCATCAACAATAACATGACTAATGCCACGGATCCCAGCCTCCACCTTTCTCAGAAGAACACCTTAAATAGAGCAGTTAAATGTTGCTGTTACAGCTCCATTAATAATGTAATAGCTCCATCCTCCCCATCCCTGACACCTCATTAAGAACACCAAGATTTGAAAATCAAGAAGTGTGCAGGCTGCCCAGCACCTTTTACAGCACCATCTCTAACTGTCAGGCTTCCATTTGTACAAACAATGGTGACGGCATGAAGTACTATTGCCGGAAAGACTCTTTTCTTTCTATCCAGTGCTGCTTCCCCTCCTATCTTTTAAGGACAATGAATATATGGCAGTTTTCTCTCTTGAGGAGATGATTTCTCTGTGGTATTAGACCTGTATTACCACATTTCTGAACAACAATCTTAAACTTCCGTTGAACGACACAACAGTATATCATCAAACTTCTACCCAAAACATCCTTTCTAATCTCTTAAGCAAGCTTTCTAAAAAATTTAATCTATCCACTATCAGAAGCCCAGCATGGTGGGTATAGGAAGGGACCTCTGAAGATCAGTCAGTCTAACACCCCTGCTAATGTGGAGTCAACCATAGCAGGCTGCCCACAATCACAATGTTCAGGTGGGTTTGGAATCTCTCCAGAGAAGGAAACTCCACGATGTCTCTGCGTAGCCTGCTCCAGGGCTCCAGCACCCTCACAGGAATTAAATTTTTCTTCCTGATCAGACAGAAGCTGTTGCATCCCCATTTGTGTCCATTGCCCCTTGTCCTGTCACTGGGCACCATTTAAAAGAGCCTAAACCCATCCTCTTGCCCCCACCCTTTAGCTATTGATCAGCACTAGTCAGATCTTCTCTGTCTTCTAACTCCAAAGAATTCAGAGCCATCAGCAAACAGCCCCAAAGCCAACCCAAGCCATACAGACCTACAGTGCAGAAGAGCATGCTGGCATGGGGCCGAGGCAGCACCGACTCGAATCGCACGCTGTACCCACAGCTCTGCCCAGGTTCTTCTCCTCTCTCATATGCCACACGCTCCGCTACAGACACAGCACTGATTCTGCGGGGCTGAAGGAGAAAAGAAGTTCCTCCACCTTAATGAGCAGGCTTTATCAAAACCAAGAAACTAAATCATAAATGCTCTAAGGGTCCTGATCTAGGATGTTTTTACAGAGTACTCATTAAACTATGTGTAACAGTAGGGTTTGTGTTCTGAAATGGTCCATTCTGCACATAGAATCAGAGAACAGATACAAGGATCTATGGGAACTAGCAGCTGGCATTTACCAGATGGTTTATCCTCAGTCTGCAAAGACGTTTTCACCAGGGCAAGCTACAAGCCAGATTATCCCAACCGTAGATAAATGAAAGGAAAACATCCCAAACAAACGTGATCAGCCAATCACAGAATGGTTTGGGTTGGAGTTAACCTTTAAAGGTCACCTAGTGCAAGAGTGCAAGCCCCCTGCAGTCAGCAGGGAATGACACTTGAGCCTTCTTCTACATGTAGCGCTGCAGGGATACTTTCATGACCAACATCCTGCAATGACTTCTCAACACGTCCCGATAGATGTTTGTAACAGACTCTTCACCTGTGTCACCACTATGTTGCACTCTGCAGCTCTGTCATTTCTGATGTACTCATCCAGGATGTACTGGGGTACTTGTGTGGTTTTGCCACAACCGGTGGCACCGCGAATGACGACAACAGAGTTGTGCTGGACTGCATGCAGGATTTCCTTTTCAAAATTCTTCACAGGTAAGGAGTCTCTCTCTTCCTGGATCTGAATAAAAAATGAAGCACATTTCCAAACAGCTTCAAATATCAACCTACCCTGATCCACACTCTTGCTTTGTCTCAATCATTGACATAAATAAGTATGTTTAAGAACAAATCAAGAGCTGTTTTTTGGGTTCTTTTTCTCCCACAGAATCATAGAACCACTATGATCAGAAAAGACCTTTAAAATTATCAAGTCCAACCACTAATCTAACGCTGCCAAGTCCACCACCACTACACCACATCCCTCAGCACATCTACATATTTTCTGAATGCTTCCAGGGATAGGGACTCCACCACTTCTCTGGACAGTCCGTTCCGGGGTTCAGTCACTCTTACAGTGAAGAAATTGTGCCTCATGCCCAACCTCAACTTCACTTGGCACAACTTGATGCCATTTCCTCTTGTCCTATCACTTGTTCCATGGGAGAAGAGACCAACCTTCAACTGGTTCCAACCTCCTTTCAGGGAGTTGCAGGGAGCCAAAAGATCATGGAATGGTAAGGTTTGAAGGATCATCTAGTTCCAACCACCTGCCATAGGCAGGGACGCCTCCCACTAGTACAGGTCACTCAAGGCCTTGTCCAACCTGGCCTTGAACACCTCCAGGGAGGGAGCAGGGATAACCTCCCTGGGCAACCTGTTCCAGTGCCTCACCACCCTCACTGGAAAGAACTTTCTCCTAATATCTAGCTTAAATCTCCGCCCCTGCCAGTTTAAACCCATTGCCCCTTGTCCTGTCACTGCAAGACCTTGTAAATAGTCCCTCCCCAGCCTTCCTGTAGGCCCCCTTCAGATACTGGAAGGCTACTACAAGGTCTCCTCGAAGCCTTCTCTTCTCCAGGCTGAAGAGTCCCAACTCTCTCAGCCCATCCTCATAGTAGAGCTGCTCCAGCCCTCTGAGCATCTTTGTGGCCCTCCTCTGGACTCGCTCCAACACTTCAATGTCCTTCCTGTGCTGGGGGCTCCAGAACTGCACACAGTACTCCAGGTGGGGTCTGACGAGATCAGATCCCCTCCTAGCCTCCTTTTCTTCACGTTAAACAGCCTCAGCTCCCTCAGTCTTAACACTGCCAGATCCATCCCAGTGTAACATCCAGCACTTCTGAAGTCTTGGTGCATTTTAACACTGAAATTCAGCCTGACACACTATCTTCAGCCTCTTCTGGAAAATAAGCACCAGCATGCCCTGCCACAAGAAGCACTTACTTTTTGCAGTTCTTCCTCATGCTCCAAACGGTACAAGAAATCACTTTTCAAATCCATGCTGATTTGCTCTGGAGCGAGCTGCAAAGACAAGACATTTTTCAGAAGCTTTTTGACTCCTCTGCTTATCTGTCTTAACTTCAACACTTGGCAACCAAGTTTTTTCCCTTCTTCCTTATTTTATCATGCCATGCAGCTGCTTTTTAGTTGTTCTGTGGAAATGGGACTGGAAAAGACCAGGCTGCTTGTGTAGTGACACAAGCTTGGCACAGTTTATCCTCCTAGAAAAGAAAGTCCTAGAGCACAGAAATATGGGCAAGGGAGGCCAGTGAATTCTAAATGACATGTCCATAAACTTCTCATGTTGTTTCAACTACAACTATGAGCTGCACAGTAGCAGGCAAAAAGTGAAACAAGGCAATGAATCGAGGCACCCAATACCCCGCTGCTCAAGAACCTAAATAAGACACGATTGTTATGAGTTAAGCCTCTAGGGGGCTGGGAGATGGTCTGGAATCCGATCCCAAGTGCCCCTGGCCCCTCCTGGTAGGCATGGACTGGAACCTGAGCCCCCAAGTGCTCCTGGGCATTCTAGGTACAAAGGTTAGCCCACTCCCACTTTCTGTCTGCAACCTTATGAAGAGGCAGGAAAACTTCCTGTTCTTCCTCTCTGCCTCCTGTTTCACCTGACTAACACCTTGTTTGCTGCAGCTGCTGCAGCTCAGCCACGTGGCACCATGTGGACAGCTAGCCAGCTACCTCCTGCAATCCACCTCCATCCAGGCAATCCATTGTCATCAATCTGGTTCTGTATATATTTTTGTATCTGTTTTCCTTCCCTTATACATCTGTAAACTCCCTTGCCTTAAATACCTTTTATTTATTGTTAGTTTTTCTCCTTTTAACTTCCAGATTGGAGCAAGACTATTCTTTGGGTGTTTTCTACTCCTTTTACGCTTCTGCCTAAAAATCTTCCATACAGAGAGGAGGGACGGGGGAGGCATCCTATATTTAATTTTGTTCTGGGGGCTTTAGGTTTCCGGGAAGCTCTAAACTAGAACAATGATATAAACACAAAGAACTCCTAGCAATGAAAAGACTCCCTTCCTTGAGGTCAAGGAGGGGAAAAAATATACCAGTGGACTGTTTTCTCCTTTGGACTAGCTCATATTTTAAATCCTGGGGGAAAAGGCATTTTAAAGTTCTGGCAGCACAGGGAAACAAACAACAAATGTATTTTTAAAGTTATCTTACATTTGCCAGAGGACCCTCATCAATATTGCAGCCAGTCCAAGGGTTCCAGTTGGAATGAGGTGGTGACCACGGAACAGCTTCCATGTAACTCTGTCTCTGTGATGGTTCAAAATGGGCCAACTTTCCAACGTTAATTGGAACTGGATTACTGGGATCTTCAGGCTATAAAAATCCAAAAGCAAAGTGGGCAAAGAAAGACAAATGTATTAAACAGGCAGACCTGAGGTTAGATCCTGGAGTATGTGAACCACACACTCACCAAAGGCACAGTCTCAAGAGACAGCTCCCGCATGGTCTTTTGCAGCTGACTTTCTAACTCAGGGGACACCAACACATCATAGGGTTCCATCTGTTAAATGTTTAAAAACTACATGTTGATATGCACAAAGAAGCAAACAGAAACCACAACTGCAGGCTACTGGAGAACATAGTGAACCATCACATAATTCCCTTGAAACAACTGGTTCAAAATTCCCATTCTTGAAACATTTTGGCCACTTTTCATCCAAGAGGAATCTGTAAAATATTTTTAAACCTCTAAGTTTAATTTCAGAGGTAAACATTCCCAAATCTGTAACTGAAAAAAACTACCCATGTGCCAGAGAATGATACCTAATAGCCAAGAACTGTACAAGGCACAAAGAGAATTGTCTAGAAAATGTACACTGCAAAAAACAGTTGGCACCAATCCTGCTTCAGAGACTGTACAACTAGTTTACTACTCCCTTCACAGATACACAAAGTTGCGTTTCCAAAGTATCAAAATCACGATTGACTTGAAATCTGTTAAACATGGAGAGCAAACTCTAACTCACCTTGACAAGGGAGCACTTGTGTTATTAAAATGAAAGCAACAATTTCTGACCTTCCTACCAAACTCACCGATTCGCCTTTTTTCTTTGTCTGTCCAGAGTAAGGTTCTATGACACCAAGATGGTAGAGTTGTCTAACCAAGGATAGAGCACAGGACTGGGCTGCCAGCTTCTTGTTTGATCCATGCTCACGACCAAAAATCCCTGCAGCACACAAAGTTTAGAGGTTTAGAGTTACGTTGGCTGATGAATCAAACAGCTTCCACACAAGGTACTGGGCTGAAATGCACTGACAAGGTTCCACAGGAAGAGTCTCACATCTCAGTAAATCTTTGACACTGTTTGCAACAGCATCCTTCTGGAGAAACTGTCTGCACATGGCTTGGATGGGTGGATACTTTGCTGCGTAAGAAAACGTCTGGGTGGCCTGGGCTAAAGAGTAGAAGGGAATGGACTTAACTCCAGTAGGCAGCCAGTCACATGTGGTGTTCCCCAGGGCTCAGTGCTGGGGGCAGCTCTCTTTAGTACTCCTATCAATGACTGGATGAGGGAATCAAGTGCAACCTCAGTAAGCCTGCAGATAAGACTAAACTGAATGGGAGTGTTTATCTGCTGGAGGGTAGGGAGGCTCTGCAGAGACCAAGACAGGCAGGATCTATGGGCTGAGTTCAATGGGGTGAAGTTTTAACAATGCCAAGTCCCAGATCCAGCAACAACCCCAAGCAACACTAGGCTTGGGGCAGAGTGGCTGGAAAGTTGCCCAGCAGAAAAGGATCTGGGCGTGCTGGTTGACAGCCAGCTGAACAAGAGCTAGCAGTGTTCTCAGGTAGCCAAGATATCCACCATCAGCAGCACTGGTGTGGCAAACAATACCAGGGAACCCTCGAGTACTGGGTTCAGCTTTTGGGCCCCTCACTCCAGTAAGGACATTCAGGTGATAGAACATGTCCAGAGAAGACCAATGAAGC